>JBBPBS010000206.1:6286490-6411849 GCA_037974835.1 Cicer judaicum
AAAAATTCTACAAAATAGATGAAATATCTAAAATCATATTTTTAGGAAAAACTTTTTATACTAATTTTTCATTTATAGCTTTATTTTTTTATAATTCTTTATTATATAAAGAAAATATTATAACATAAAAATAAAATAGTTATAAAAATTATTTTTTAAATGATTTTAAAATAAACAGATCCAATGTAAAGAAAATAGTTTGGACTCCTACTACCAAACTAAAACTCAAAAATCAAAGCAAGACATAAAAAAAGAAAAATAAGGGAGAGTGGAAAACATAAGGGGAGAGGGGAAAATAGCCTGAAAAATAAAGAAAACACATAACAGAAAGAAAGAAAGAAAGAAACCACCAGAATCAAGAAGAAGAAAAAAACTGAAAGGGAATGGAAAAAAAAAATTATAAAAAATTATAAAAAAATTATAAAAAAAATAAAAAATAAAAAATAAAAAAAGAGAGAAAGGAAAGAATCATGTGGGAGAGTGAGGGAGCAAACATGAGAAATGGGGAGTGACTCACCAAGATATGTGATGGAGAGACGAAGAAAAAGCAACCGTGAACATCCGTGTTGGGTACTTGATTTGCCGGAGATGGTAGTGACGATTAATGGTTCTTCTTTTTTATTTATGTCCTTCTTTGTTCTATTTCTCATTAATTTTTATTGAATATTCTGATTAAAAGAGTTTCTCTGGTGAGATACAAAATTGAATTTAATTTATATCTTTTATTTGTTTAGGTTATTTCTTTTCTTGGTGTAATGCATATGTGGATGTATAGAAAGAAAATAAAACAAGGTTGTTGTTGGCTTTCTAAATTTTATTTATAAAAATTTCTTTCCCATTCTTTTCTAATTTCAACTTCCCCATTTTTCTTTGTTTTTTTATCTCCGGTCATGAAAAACCTCATCTCTTTAGTGATTTTTGTCCACAATTTATAGCCTTAAGTGATGAATCTAAGTGTCTATGAAGTAAAATTAAATTCTGGATTTTTTATTCTTTTGCACCAAAAATTAAACAATCTCATACAATTAGGAAAAAAATATGGCTAATCTTTTTTATTAAGTATTCAAATGGTAAAAATATAAGTTTATTAAGTTAAAAAAAATAACAAATGAGTGGGACTTTGGCGTGAGGAATGAAGTATGTGAAGTTGAATGAAGTATTTAAAGTGCTTTTGACTACTTGAAGTAGTAAGGTTCAGTGTGTGACATTACTTGCTAGAAGAAAGAAAATAGTTAATAACAACTACAATAGAGACCATAAAAGCATATAAAAAATTATACAAACTCAACTACAATTGTTTATAACGACTGATAGCATAAATTTATATAATTAATTTTACTAATTTTTATTTTTAAAATAGTTACATTAAAATAAATACATTTTATATTTGGTTTAAAATTTTATTCATCATATATACTTAAACAATGTAGTTTCTAATTTTTTATTTTAACAAATCTACTAATATTTTGAAATATGAACTTGTTATGTCTTTTGAAAATAATATAAAAATATCTTAGATGTATAATATTATATATTCATAATCATATCATGTTATAAATTTTTTTCTTTTTCATAATATTTTGTTGTTGAAAAAATTAAATTTTTTTAATAAAATAACATTTTACTAACATAATAAATGGTAATAAAATAATAACTGCACCAAAAATAATAATATTTTATCAACATTTTAAAAAATAACTACTTTCTAATTTGAGTAAAAATTATACAATATAATTATTTTACTAACACTTTTTTTTTAATAAATCTTACTAACATTAAACTTTAAAAATAATATTATAACTAATTTTAAAAATAATATATATTCGATATTCTAAAACAAAATATATTTAATTGCAGTTTTAGTTCTTTATTTTTATCAATTCACGAAATTTTTTTCCATATTTTAAAAGTCGGCAATTTTGGTATCTCTCTCTGATTTTTTTATCTAAACAATGATAATGTGACATGATTTAAGTAACGTATCATGTGATATAATGATGTAGAAGAATTAACACTTATAAAATGGGAATAAAACACCGTAAAAATTTAACTTTCAACTTTAGAAATTTTTCATATTTGTAATTTAATTAACAATATATGAATAATTAATGCATCTAGATGATTCTATATTATAAAATTATATATCACGTTATTTAAAATACGTCAAATCATGACTTTTTAGTTCAAAAATCTGATAGAGGGACTAAAATTGTCGACTTTTAAAATAGAGGGATCAATTACGTAAATGGATAAAAATAGAGAGAGACCAAAACATACAATTAAATCAATATAATATTAACATTTTAAAAAGAATTTTTAACCATTTAACTTTTTATTCAATACTAACTTGATGCAGAATAATATATGGAATGAAGCTTATGAACAAAGAACAACTATTCGTAGTCAATACAATAATAACACTGTTTAAATGAAAATTAAATAATATTAATTAAATAAATAACTTCAAATAAAAATTAACATTAAAAAATAAAATATAAAGTTAACACTCACTAAATCTCAAAAGTGAAATAAAAAATAAATCTAATGCTAGAAACATTACCATCACATTTGTAGAGAGAATATAGAGAGAGAAAACAGAGAGAAAATTTAGAAAGAAGATAGAAGTAAGAAATGACAGAAAGAACGGTGGAATGATATATATAAATATATATATATATATATATATATATATATATATATAAAAGAGAGTACTTGTGGTGGCCAATGTGTGCATTTGCAGCAGCCTAAGCGGTCACAAATATCAATGGATTTATTAGATGTGTGTGGCGGTATGTGCTGTCATAAAGAATAATGTGTTTTGTAGCGGCCAATGCCGTCAATAATGCCTAACAATAAGAACTTTGTGACGATATGTCCCTCCACAAATGCCTGTTGACATCTTAAATCAATCAAACCTATTGTGACAGTCAAGACTGCCACAAATTCTAATAAATTATCTCCAACATTTTTGTGACTGTTTTTTACCACCACAAAAGTTACAATCAGCCAAGAAAAATATTTCGCTCTGTGGCGGTTTTTTTAGTCACTAATAACAACCAATTGGAATTTTAGTATTTGTAAAAGTTTTTTTTGCCAATGATTTATGAAGTTTTTTCTGAGTCACAATTTTTTTTAAGTTGACCATAAATTGATGTTATTGTTTTAATATATTGTCTATCAAAGTAGTTCATCATAGAACTAATATATAGTTTTTGTCTCCCCTATTTTACGATATTAAACAATGTGAGACTTTTTTAAGATATTTCAATGTCAACAAATTCTGACAAATTTAGACACTTATAATGAAAATCGTTGTTATCCACATAATTTGGTATAAACTTCTTAGTTCTTATTTGCAGCATAACCATAACACTAGTCTTAATTGCAAACAAGTTAAGAATGGAATAAAAATTGTTACAAATCTAAAGGATAGTTTTTGGAGAGATCTAAACATTTGTCAACACATGATTGGCCAAAATGCTGAGAGATTTCAGCAGTTAATTTAAGCAAGTGATTAAATGTTTGACCTTTAATTCTCTTAAGGATAAATCTTGATTAGGAAGGGAGAACACATTCTATGTACAAATTGATTCTGAAATAAACATTAGTCAATATTATATGATAGATATCTAAATGAATATGGCAAATGCTAACAAGTGCAATGAACTTGTTAAGTATATAAATATAAAAATATTATATTGTAAAGTGTACTAAAAATTTTGTTCATTCTAAATATAAAAATATTTATTGGTTCATTTTAACAAATGTTTAAGTGCACTTGTTAAGCATATAAATATAAAAATCGATTAACCACCATTTTAGAATCTAAAAGTATAAGATACTATCATTTTGATCTTTGATTCATCACAAAATTCAAATTATACTTCGAATCATTAAAATATCAGTTAATTTAGTCTTTGACATTATAACGATCATGTACTATTTTGAGAATAAATTATATCTTTTAGAGACTTTTGTAATAATTAGTTATATCTTTTAGGAACTATTTTGATAATTTGAAGACTAATTTGATTTTTGACCGAGTCATGAACCAAAGAGACAACACCCTACATCTTCAAAGATTATAAGGGTGGTTTACTTTGATATTATACAATTTCTATTCAATGTAAAATTTCTATTTTTTCAATCCTTAATTAACAAAGGCCTTTATGACATTTGTTAAAATGAATCAATGAATATTTATTAAATTGGTTGAAAGCAATGGTTTGACCAATCCCTTAAGATTTGAATTGAGTGCACTCAAAAACCATACAATCACAATAGTTTTTTAGATAAGCAAAAGGATAAACTATAATTTTAGTCTAAGAAAATATAAGATCGTGTTACTTTGGTTTCTGACTTAGAAAAAAATTCAAATTAATCATCAAATCATCAAAATAGTCTATAAACGATACAATTTATTATTATAAAAGTTTATAAAAAAAATACAATTTAATATCAAAATAATTCAAGACTTTTACAACGTCAGAGACTAAACTGACTAATATATTGATAATTCCTTAATTAATTTGAATTTTTTTCTGAGTTAAAGGCCAAAATAATAACATTCTATACTTTCAAAAATTAAAATGGTAGTTTATCCGTAAGACAAAGTATATTACAAGGGAATGCAAGGCTAAAATTCATTTAAAATAAGTTTTAACATAGATATAGAAAGACAACATATTACCCCCAAACAAATCAATAAAAAGGATTGTTTTTTGGTGTTGATAGCTTAGGAAGGATGGAGTTTACTTAGATTAAATATTTACGCCAACGTCAATTGTATTAAGTATAGTAAATAACCATAGGATAGGAAACCTCAAATAAATGAATTAGATTTTCACATTACTGCTTTATGTTTGATTTTTAATTCTAATTACATGTGAAATATGAGCTTTCGAAAAGCTTGTGATACATGAGTACATATGATCTCAAGCTCGAGACACCTGTGCTACATATGTAACCAATTAAGTGCATACTTTCGCAATATAATTGGAATGTTTTATAAAAATTGGTAATGAGAAAAACTTAATTTGAATAAAGTGGTTAGAAATTACAAACTTTTAGAATCAAAATCATGAAAGTAAACACATATCATAGCAACAAAATCTTTAATTCTCTACGTATTTAATATAGAAAAATTTCAAGAAAAACGTTCTAAATATTTTAGAAGTCTTTTTCTAAACTTAAAAATTGGATCTCTAATAAAAAGAAAAAAGTACCAACAATTATATTAAAAAGTACCGAAAACTCAAATTACTTAATTTAAATTATAAATAACATCAATAATATCAAAAAGAGACAAAAATTCAAACCATTTTAAAGGCTCTAATGCATGCATTTTTGAATCTTAATACTCTTAAAAAAATTTAAAAATTTGAGCCATTGTTTGTCACGGTCCCATGGCCAACCCTGATAGAAACTACTAAGAAAAATATTATTCCAACAAATACAAAAGTGTTAGACGAAATATGATTGAATCTTGCAACCAAAGAAACGCGCCGAGTGCATCTAAGGATCACTTGGACATAGAAAACAATGTTGTTAAAAGCTAAAACTACACCAATCTTTATATGTGACTCTTCTACCAATCTGAACTTTGTAGAATTTGCCCCACTCTTTTGAAGTTACACCAATTCTTTAATCCTAAAATATTTATTTTTCTCGACTACAACAGGATCACATGACACTCTCAATTCATAAAAATAATAAATTACTTAGTATATTATACAATATAATTGCAGCACAAATATTACCACTGGCGACGGATCTTCTTGGTAGTGTGCAGTAGACACGGCATTTTTATATTTTTTTTAAATTATTTTTTTATATAGATTATTAATATAATAGTGATAAATTATTAAAAATATATTTCAACCTTTTTGGTTTTAAGAAATACGATATCCCCTATATTTTTTAAATTATTATTTTTTATATAAATTATCAAAATAATAGTGATAAATTATTAAAATATCTTTCAACTTTTTTTATTCTGAAAAACAGCATTTCACCTCTCTCCTCTCCACGTATGTACCTCTCTTGTGTGTGTTCAATTTGTTATCTCTCTCTTAAAATTTATATTAATAAAATAAAATTAATACAACAATCTCTACTTAGATAAATTATCTATTATATAATGATAAACTAATTAATAATGAGCAGAAAAATTGTAACATTTTTAGTTAACAACTCAACTACTACTTATTAACAAATTTTTACATGTTAACAATTGATATATAATATAGCGGGATACTATTTTTAATTGTGAATTTATTTATGTATTTTTTTAGAAGTGTCACGATGTTTAAACATAAGAAAATTTATGTATTTTTCAAAAAGAAAATTTTCGACAAAAACGAAAATCGTAAAATAGATATATTTTATTTGATTAAATTGTGTGAATTGTGTGATTAAAAATTATAAAACTTATAAGAACTGAAATTCTAACTTTTTTAACTTATTGACTATGTATGAATTATGTGAAACTCTAAAAAAAATTATATAACTTTTAAGAATTTCAATTATAATATTTTAGTTAATATTTATCGTTTACTGGCTCCTTCTAATATTTTATGGAAGATCCGCCACTGAATATTACACCATTATTAATTGAAAGTAATAGCAACATACAACCTTTTAAATTTAACAATATAATTACAGTATAAGAGCTGTTGAGTGCCATGATAGAAATGTATTTTATGGTTAGAGACTAATTTGAGTAGTTGAGTGACAAGCAAACAAAAAACAAACATGAAGTCACCTATGTATAGACAAACGGGTATAAGAAAGGACTTTAAATGGAAATGTTAGGAATGTGTTGTGGTTGGGGGATATATATAAAATCATACTAATTGGTCATTGATTTTTTATCATAGGGAAATGAATAGATTTACTTTGGAAGCATGGCTCGGTTGTAATCGATGGCTCTCGACCAATCTATTGAGATTTGAATTGAGTGTACTCAAAGCACCCTACACTAAAAAGATCATATAGTACAATATATAGATATATTGTGAGTTTTATTTAAAATGTGACTTGAAAAATTGGAAATACATATAATCTAAAATTTAGATTTATGGTGTTTTGACTTCACCATCCAAATAACAACTGATTAATAAAAAATAAACCCTCTTGGGATTACCATATTAGAAGTTAGAACTTTCCCCGACACATGTTGCTATTCACATGTTGAATTTCCATTAATATATTTCCTTCACATATTAAACCCTCAATGTTTTTAGAACTACATTCGATTGCAATTTTATACTATAACAGTGATTTGGACGTAGCCATCACGACCACAATTAAAAGTCTTAATGAGATACATGGAATAGAGGGTGTTACATTATAATTATATCAGATTTACAATGTACTTATTTAAAAAGAAAAATAAATAAATTAAAGAATAAAGGGAATTAATGGTTAAAATATAAGTAATGAATAAGATTACTTAAGATAACAACAAATTAAACTGTTGTATCTAAAGATTTTTGAGCTAGCTAGCTAGTTAATTGGTGTTGAGTTATTATCACTAAAACTCACAATTGGTACGTATGTTAAGAAGCAAAACCCTTGTATGGATCAAACGTCTAAACATACACTCCAACTCAACCTCAAGATCTTCAATTGCTATTTGCACCCCTGCCAACCTTTTCTTTGCACTTTGAACCATCATGGCATCAAGCACATCATCACAAGTATGCAAACTCACACCAACAAGCTTTGATGCAAAAGATCTTTTGCCACTTGGTTTTGAATCCAACCAAGGCGTTGAAATTAAAGACAACAATGATTCCACAATTGAAACACTTGTCATCCTTACTTCACTTAACACATCAACGACTAATTTTAGTTTTTGTTCTTTCATTGGGGGGTGCAAATTCAATTTTTTACTATTCACACCCTTCAACCATTTCAAACACTTCAAAGTCTCTTTTTTTAATTTCTTCCTATAAATATTGTGAGAAGTGATTTTCTCTTCAATTCCTGGCTCCCCAATGCTTGCTCTACGCAAAGTAAATTGAAGTTCTTGGAGGTGTTCTTTCACAAACCAAAGAACATCTTTTGAAATACCACACACTTCCAATATTCTTAATGATGATTCCGAAACATCATTGACCCATTTTTCTTCTCTTTGATTCACAAGTGATTGTTGCACAATTGGAGAGTGAAGAAGATCATTTGCTGAATTTTGCATGTCTTTAAGAGCATCAAAATCAAGTGGGCCCATCTTGAATATTTCAAGAAATTAAAGGTTTGCACTTAGAAATATTTTAGAGGACTAGAAATTAAAGTTGATGATAATTATGTATATAGCTTGTAGGGTGTGGTTGAATGAGTTTATATAGTAATAAAAAATTAAAAACAAAGAATTTGTTTATACTAAGTAGATCGTAGTTTTGAAGATAAGGAAGGAAAAATGAAGTATCCTATTGTGGTACGGAAATGGAATAATAATTGTAACGACTATAAGGTACAAATTAATTTGTCTAAAGGAAAGTTCCATTTGGATATGTTAATGGTTTTAGGATATTGTTGTTGAATATGAGAACAATATGATTAACAATATATGCATGCACGAGTGCATGCCAACCTGTGAAATAGTTACTTGGAAAGCAACAACATAGAAATAAATTATTTAAGGAATGTTAAAATATGATATTAGATTATTAATTAATTAAAAGATTATGCTAATAAGTATAATATAAGAATGGATTAGTGACAACTGTGGACTGTGCAATGGTTTTGTTTAGTAAGTTGATGACATGTGATCTGGATGCTACCATCCACCGCTTCATCAGATTGTTCCTAGAAATTTCCCCTGCTTTAAGAAAAGACAGAAGTTGTCGAATTCATACATGAAATTATAGTACATGCAAATCTGAAAAATACATTTGATTTTTGTATGTGTAGGTCCAATATATTTTGACGATTTAATATCACAAATGTATAGAATAATCAAATTTTAATATAGAAATACAAACCCAAGATTAGTCAACGAAGCAGGACAAGCAAGACATCTAACACTAATACGGTTTTCTTATAAGATTAGAGGTGTGTGGATGAATAACTCAATCAATAAACTGTTAAATCATAGTAGTTTTTTATATTTGACCAAACATTACAAAATGAAATAAAAATGTGAAAGGAGCATCTCTTTGTAAACTCAATTTCAGGTCTTATATTTATCCAAATTGTGAATTAGATATTAAACATAACCACATGTGTTTGTGTTGTGTCTTTGTTGATGGAACCAAAATTCAATGTATCAATTGTTTATGCATCCGCATCACTCCTTTAGAAACCAAAATTCAATGTAATCATTACTTATGCTTCAACATCACTTATCTTTTTTGGTGACCATGTTAATGCATAAGCAGCGAATCTTGCACAAAATATTGGAGGGAGTTGGTGAACGACAAATATTAACTAAAATATTATAGTTGAAATTTTTAAAAGTTATATAGTTTTTTAGAGTTTCACACAATTCATATATAGTCAATAAGTTGAAAAAGTTAGAATTTCAATTCTTATAAGTTTTTATAATTTTTAGTCACACAATTCACACAAGTTTTTAGAATTTCACACAATTTAATCAAATAAAATATATCTATTTTACAATTTTCGTCTTTGTCAAAAAATTTCTTCTTGAAAAATACATCAATTTTTTTATGTTTAAACATCGTGTCACTTCTAAAAAAATACATAAATAAATACACAATTAAAAATAGTATCCCACTATATTATATATCAATTGTTAACATGTAAAAATTTATTAATAGATAGTAATTGAGTTGTTAACTATTAGAATTTGTATGTTCATTATTAGTTAATTTATCATTAGATATTAGATAATTTATCTATAGATAGAGATTGTTGCATTAATTTTATTATATTTTATTAATATAAATTTTAAAAGAGGGATAACAAATTGAGCAGACATAAGAGAGTACATACATGAAGAAGGAAGAGGCGAAATGTTGTCTTTCAAAACAAAAAAAAGTTGGAAAATTTTTAATAATTTATCACTATTATTTTGATAACCTATATATAAAAATAATAATTTTAAAAAATATAGAGGATGTCGGAGTCCATGTCCGCTCCCAAGAAGATACGCCGTGCATAAATACATTGAATTTTGGTGATTAAAGAATCTCTCTTCCATTATATTATATATGTATATATACATGTTTCTCATCATTTGAAGAGAAAAAGAAACCCCTCTATATTCTTTGGAATACAATGGCTTGTTTTGTTATTGTTTTTTATCTTTGATTTTGAGTATTATGAGTGTTCTTTTTTTTTTTTCCTTCCAACTTTACCAAATTTAAGTATAAATGATTAATCACACACTAACTAAAAATAAGAGGATAGAAGGATTTATAAGGGAGAATGTTCTATTAATTCAATACTTGGACATTTTAGTTGGAGACATACTATCTTAATTAGCACATGTTTGAAATCGCTCAAAATTCAAATGAAATCACAATGACTCACGAAACAACAAATGAGAAAAAAAATCCGATGATTTAATACCTGAACTTTTTGGCAGAGATGTAGTGTCTTAGCACATTTTAGATATCATGTCAAAATTTCAAAAAATAACTACTAATTGAAGCTCTAATTTCTTTTTAAGTCAAACAAATAACTAATTATATTAAAAATGCTACCGCAAAGTACAAAATTCATTAAGAATAGAAAGAATGAGATCATGATAGTTACACAACACTCAAATCAACATATGCATTATAAACATACATCACCAAAAACTCAAGACTTAAAATAACCTAAACATCCAACTGAATTAACACACCATTGGTTTAGATCATAAGTATATGTAGTCTTAAACCATGACCATGTAAAACATTTAATGGATTCAACAAGAGGTATATCATGACACTTTTTTTGTCCACTCATGACATTCTTGTTGGAAGAAAAAAATTGCGAAGTTTCTTATCTTCCAAATTGCTTCAATACAACACAACCAAATAACTCCAATTTTCTCAAAACAATGCTTAATGCTAGGACTCAAAACGCAGAAGTGTTTAGCATGATCCACTCCACCATTAGCACAAACACTATTAATAACCAATTCAATACCATCGACCAAACATTTCCAAAGAATGGGCAATAAAAAAATAATGCATACTTCATCATTACCACAAGCACTAACACAAGATATCAAACTCCAATTTAAAAACCCTCTACGAACAAGATTGTCTTTAGATGAGATTTAGTAATTCAACATCCTCCAAACAAACACTGAAATCTTTAATGGAACTAATTTATTCCAAACAATGAGATACATCCGATCATCCTCAACAATATCAAGCCTTGATGTTGCATCAACACCTAATAAGCATTCTTAACTGAATATTTTACATTTATTGTGTTTGTTGTTCGTGTCAATATTTCATATATAACAAAAAATTTACATTGCATATAATGTCCACACATCATCTCACACATATATAACAAGTATAATGTTACAACAAAACACTAATTACACTATAAAATTTATCACACAAGATTAAGTTTTTGGTTTTAATTAGGGATAAGGGCTTGTTTGAGCCTGTTACAATCAATAAAGTAAGCAAAACCATAAGCCATGTTTTTCAAAGTGGCCTCATGAAGATCTATATCAGAGGTAGCAGTTGCATCAATGGAGAAGAACACCCTAAACCCTCTAATAAAAGCCTCACGCGCCGTCGTCTCACAGCACAAGTTAGTCATGACTCCCGTCACTATAACCTCATCCACGCCCATCTCCACCAGTTTTTCTTCCAAACCCGTCTTCCTAAACGCGCTGTATGTACTCTTCTCCACCACCATGTCCCCACCTAATAACCACATTTATCATACCATCAATGTGTCAAACTACACATTCACTACGACAGTGGCATGATGCAACAGTTGTGATGACTATTAAATCTAGAGAGACAAATTGTAGGGGATCAAAGGCCACCGTGTGTATATGGTAAAACTAAAATCTATACAATATTTACAATTTTGTAAGAGTTAGATCCCTGAACAAAACATTAATTGACTAACCAATTAGAACTAGTTTTCCCACAAATTGAGAGTTAAAGAAAAATAGATACTCTAACATTCAACTGTGTTTACACAATCATCTAATTAGATATCATATCACATCCTAAATGTTTGTTGAGACTCAATTGAAAGAAGGCGTAAAATATATATTATAATTTCGATGCATAGTTATTAAAATCATTTTTTAAATAAATGTGGTGAGATTTGTAAGGTAGAATTGTTGTTGCTCACCGTTGCGGTCCAACGCCGTCATGAGCTGAGCCTCTTCGGTGCCGTCGACAATGAGGTCTCCAAACCACCACTCCTCTAGCATGCCGTGGTCGGAAGGAGACTTGTGGCAGTGGCGCGTGAATATCACGGGAATGGAAGCGCGTCTGCAGAGGGTAATGGTGGTGTTGAGGTTGTGAATAATTGAGGATCCCATGGAAGAGAAGTAGTTCTGCATGTCGATGACCAAAAGTGCACATGATTTAGGGTTTGGGTTTCGATTCCTTACCTCGTACTTCTCATATGACGATGATGAACTCCCCTTTTTGTGAGTACTAGACATTGATTTTTTGTGTAGGGAAAAGAGGAGGATCAGATAGCTCTCAACAATTGATTATTACTATATGATTTTTTTTTAATTTATCCAAGAAAAACCTCTTTGTTTTAATATATCATTTTCTTTTTTTTTTTTTTATTATAAAATCATCGTTATTATGTTATATAAGCAACATAAACAATCTTTATATTTATTAAAAAATTGAGATTAATTTTGTGTGTCTATGAAAATAATGTTAATAACGTGACATAATAGTCAAATAGTTTGTATTTTGTTTTTTATGTAACTCTTTCTCTATAAAAGAAGGTGTATAATTAATAGTTATAATTTATTGTCAATTAAAAAATATTTACTTATAAAAAATAACATCAAAATAAATAATTTTTTTTTTTTATGTTGTACAAGAAAATTAAGTATATGCATATATAGATGTGGATAACTAAGACTCTATGTTTCGTGTAGAAACGTTTTGTGTTTTTATTTTACGTGTTCATTTTATCATGATAGAAGACTCTTAACTTAAATTTTATTTATAGAAAAAGATGAAATGCTAAATAATGACAGTCTATTTTTAGAAATAATGAAAACACTTTTTATTGTTTTTTATTGTTTTTAGAAATATTGTTCACTTTACAAAGTCTCTTATTTTTTATTAACAAATGAAAATTAATATAAAATTAAAAAATAAAAATAAAAAATATTTAAATACAGACATTAAACATCAATAAAAAATCACTAGATACTTTTCACCGATAACATAGATATACTAAAAAGACAAGGGTTGATATATTAATTTGTATATAAAAAATATTCTCAAGACTTTAAAAATTATTCTAGCTAACTCTAAAAAATCATAAATCTACTCTAAACACTAATAAGATTTTTAAATAAAACTATTTTTTTTTTTAGAGATTCATTCTTAACATTTGAGTCGTGTATTTATCTAAAAAGGTCTCAATAAATACCTTTCAAATAATAGGTATTCTTCTCCTTCTTTAATTCACTAACTCTAACCCTAAAATCTTAACCAAAAGCATTTGTAAGAGTATGATAAGTAATGCTTTTGGAGATGTTAAATTCATTTTAAAGGTTGAAGATTTATTTGGGCAATTTATATTGTGGAATGAGAAGAAATGAATAGAAAAAGAAGAGAAAATTAATTATAAAAAAATGGGAGGTTGATGTTGTTGCCGAGAGAGAAAAAGAAGGAGGAAAATGGTGGATTGGAGTTGGTTTGATTTGTTTTATTTATTTATTTATTTATTATTATTATTTTTAATTATTTTTAAAAATAAAACGGAGTGGTTCAATGATGCATATACTTTGACCTTGAAAAGACACGTTGCAAAGAATTTTTGTTGAGCATGACCGATCTAATTCTTCACTCCCATTGAAAGAAGTAAGTAATTAAATGCTTGAGGTTAATTTTTTTTTTTTTAATTAAAATACCCGAATGAAAAAATACTATGCAATAGTTGGCATGGCAAGGGCGTGGGCCAGTACCTTTTTGTCCCTTTTATGACCTCTTTCCATCGAGGGAAGCAAACTAGAAAATGAAAATGTCTTTTTATCTCTTTTATCTACAATGTCTTCCTCGCCACCATTTGCTTGCGTTCTCTACAACTGAATTTGCTTACGAATCAATATATGATTCTTTACAACTTGGTCAAGATAAATATTTGATCAATCAAGTCACTGTCTCATGGATGAAAAAAATCATAAATTTCTGTTTCCATGAAACATCTATCGTCTGAAGAATAATTCTAATAGTAAAATATTTGCTCCAATAGCACTAAGAAAATAACCATGTTGCCAAACCATCTTGAAGGTGTAAGTCTTCCTCACATCTAACAAAATCGAACGACTATTCCAACTTCTAGAAACCTCTTTTAATTCATAAATGAAGTGATAGTTTGCAAACATTATTTTTTACATTGGTAGTTTTCAAATTTTATCATGATCAAACATAGATGTAATTCCTTTATCTTGTATCATGTACACTTTTTCATTCAACTCACCAATTAGAAAAGTGTTTTTGACATATTTTGTAATCATACAAAAGAATATGCAGCCATCAGCCATGTCAAATACAATTGGAATTGATTTTAGCATCATTCTCCCAAATTTTTGTATTAACTATTTACAGCCAATTTGTTTTCTTTTTCTTTGAAACTTTAATCTAAGTGAATATTGTATGTCTTCGTTGATAAAAAAAAGGAAGAGTATTCGTTGATAAAAACAAAGAGTCCAATTAACAACCTCTTTAAACAATCTAGAATGTTATAATATTGAGCTATTTCTAGCTAAAAGTGCACTTGCTTTTTGAATTGAAACAACATGATCTCAATAATAGATTTAGTTCCACAACAACAACAGTTATTATTAGCATCAAGCAGCACACTAGAAGATACTTAGTTTTGATTCAAAGTAACAGGGGTCTTGTTACAGATAAAAATGCTAAGTTTTGAAAATAAAGAGAGGAAAGTAAAATTGCAGTTAAAAGTAAAAGATAATTAATGAAAAAGAATTATACAAGAAAAATTTAAAGCAAAGAGTTAAGGCGTGAATGAAAACAATCTAGAATGTTATAATAATGAGCTATTTATGGCTAAAAGTGCACTTGTTTTTTGAATTGAAACTGCATGATCTCAATAATAGATTTAGTTCCACAACAAAAACAGTTATTATTAACATCAAGCAGCACACTAGAAGATACTTAGTTTTGATTCAAAGTAATGGGGATCTTGTTACAGATAAAAATGCTAAGTTTTGAAAATAAAGAGAGGAAAGTAAAATTGCAGTTAAAAGTAAAAGATCATTAATGAAAAAGAATTATACAAGTAAAATTCCTAGCAAGGAGTTAAGGCTTGAAAACTATATAGTGTGTTCACTGTTAGACAGGATATACAAATACCACAACTAGGTCCATATAACTTCAATAACAAAGAGAAATTATCAGAACATCATTCACATCAAACTAACTAATGAAAAAAAAAAGGATAGAATTGTAAACATCAAGAACTGTAGTTCTTTCATGCCAAAGATGATTTCCTGTTCCCAGCTCTATGTTGTCTTTAGCTACTTCCTGCTGGGAACTTCAACACCAATTCAGATAGGCGTATGGAAAATTGTAGAGAAGCATTTAGTAACGAGCGAAAGTGACAGACAAAGTTGAAAGCTAAAAGGATCATAAGAAGTAAAACTGGAAAGTCGAAAGGCCATCAGCTCGAGATGAAAAAAAACTGCGAATAAGTTTACAATCCAAGACAGAGGGTTCACATCAGTTGAGAAATCCTACATTACTGCTACACACAGATCACAGCATAGTGGTAATTTAAATATATGATTGTTTCTCTAACTGCTCTACTAGATATTGCAGAAAATAAATCATACATACATTGGAACAGCACCACATCAACATAATAAACAACATTAAATAAATAAAAAATTATAAACATCAGTAACATAGAATATAAAAAGAAAAACAAGACCAACCAATTAAAAAATACGAAATACAGTCGTATGTACATGGAAACCCAGCATGGCAGCATCAGTGATGGGTACTCAGGAAACTATGATACCACTTCTATTAATAATAATACTCTGGAAACTATGTTTCTTCTCAGTTAGAATAGTAAGTTACAACTACTACTAACCGCTAGGATTTTATAGAGCCTCGTCACTCCGAACTACTGGTAACTGCTTCTATTTATTTTTATACACATACTACTAAACTCTAAACTATGCCATTTGGTTTGCGCCTTACTCACTCCATAACAAAATATAAGTAAAAAAGTACATGTATTTAGACTAGATATGATTCTGATACATGTACTTTTTTGTTTATATTTTGTTACACAGGGATTACATAAGTGGGCCTAACAGGAGGTCTACATACAAAAAGGATCATACATTGGACTCATTAATAGGGGTAAACAAAATAATTGATTCCAAGCCCCAACCCCAACTAAATATAAAATTAATTTTAAGTAAGCAGACATTTGTCCACACAAATAATTGGCCCATTTTAATATTTTTAAAATCCAGTTGGGTTGTCTAATTTGTGGAAACCAGTTGCAGTTGGATATCTATATTCAAATCAATTGTCTGATTTTCAGTCTTTTTTGCTACCACGGATCCGGTGCATTGCAAATAGAACTTTCTGCTCTTTCAGAGAAGTTTTTGTTGGAATACAAACCCTACAAGCTTATGCTCAATAATCCATGCCAATTACATGATGAATAACCAAAGGCGGAAGCGTACCTGTGGGAATTGCTATTGATGAAATCCTGGGATGATGATGATAAAGCCAATGGGTTGGGTGATCTTCCTCAGCAAAACACCCTGAAACCTGAAGACCTTGTTGGGATAGAGAGAACCAGAGAATCAGAGAGTTTTCTCGGTTTGTGAAACTGTTGTGTTTGCCTTGGCACCACTACCCCTATATATAACTATTATTAATTATATCCTAAATTGCAGTATTTCTAATTCAGTCCCTCATTAAATTAGAAACTATCTGGTATCTATACTATTAATTTTCATAACTATTATGCTCTTTAGCCATAAACTATTATATATTATTTGACCCTTAGTTTATTGGCTAATTATACAATGACTCTAACACACTTTATTAATTGATTACATATGTGACCCATAAATCTTACAGTTTTAACCCACCAACCACATGAAGAAGCCCTCCCCCACTGCCTGCAAATCAGTGTCCAAGCTCTCAAATCCAAAATGTCCCCTTTGGATGATGTTGACCTTGTCATATGTATTATCGACCATTGATCAATCACTTTCAACCAAATGATATATACTGCAAATGCTCAGTCTCTGTTATGCCCCGTGCTGTTTGACTCATTTTTTTCATTTAGGTTTGTGAGTTAGCGAACATTTCTGACTTCAATGCAGGCTTGACCTTCACTCAGGCCACAATCACAACAGGCATGAAAGTGGCGGATTTGGTCGGGCTTGACAAAGAGTATTCCAAGAACACGGCAAACAAGTGGAAATAGGAGAACTGCCAATTTGGAGTTTCTGATGAGCGAGAGATGGAGAAAAGTAACAATGAAAAAACAAGAATAAGACCAGTTTAAAGGGAGTGGGGGAGCATTTGAGGGTTTTAAAATTGAATTTGGGATAACACTGGTTTAACAACCTAATTTGGGACCAGTTTTGAGTAGATAATGTGGTTTGGTTTCAAAATCTAATCTGCATAAATGGTTAAGAACTTAGAAACATATCTGGTTAAGCTTTTTTTTAAATCCAACCATGCACAACCGTAATTACTAGAGAACCCACTGAGCAACTCAACTCATTGATCAATTATTGAATTTATAGTTTATAAGTCTTAGTTAGTATATTTAAATTGAATCATCAAAATTGGAATTTTCAATTTATTCTTTGTGTAATTAGTTTAGATTGAATCATTAGATCATTGACATTATAATCTCTAAATTAGATTTAGTTAATTTACTTAAAAAATTCTAATTTCGATAATCTATCGATACAATCTTAACTATTAGTTTTTCTATGATTTAAAAATTCTAATTTTTATGATTTAATGGTCTAAACTTTAAACTTTAATTAATAATTATTATAATATGTATAAATAAACAGAAATATTTAAATTATACAATTTTAACATATACTATATATTTTATTTATTATTTCCAAAAAATAAAATTAATATAATATATCAGAAGATAAATTTTCTTAAAATAATTTTTTACTGAGAAAAAAATTTAGCAATTGATAACTAAAGTGGATGGTTACGGAGAATATGGTGCTAGAATGGTGCCATGGAGAACCAATGATTGCTCACCGAGGAACATATTCAAACACAATAGATATTAGAATTCATCTATTTTTCTCCTATTTATGAACGATAATGGAGAATATTATGAGAGAATGGCGCGACGGAATTTAAGGATGCTTCATCTGCAGACATATTCAAACACAATAAACTCTAATTTCCTCCATTTTACTTTTCCACCTTCCGTTCTTTCAAATTACTTAAGCCTCCAATTTATACTAATGATCAGGTTAATATTTAGGAAATAAAATTTATCATTGTTGCTAATTGAGTTAAATAAAAAATTTCGTTCTTCTCAATTTTAAAACTTGTCTTACTGATAAAAAAATTAAAACAGATTTTAATATATTAAAATAAATTAATTACAAGCAATCAAATTAAATATATTCTTAATTTTCCCAAAGATATCAAGTATAATTGTTTATTATTTATTTTTTTGTTTATTTTTAAATAAAAAGTAATAATAATTTTGAAGTTATCTCAAATTATAATAAAATGCTTAAAATATTGTTTTTTTTTTACTTTTATTTTGTTATCTTGATTTTTTATTATTACTATGAATATTTTTATTATACCAAACAAAATTCGATGTCTAAAATTATATTATAAAAAGTTCGTCTACAATAAATAATTTCAAAATTTGATTATTATGTCTATATTTTTATTATTTTTTATTTTGAGTTGTTGTCTTTAAAAATATTAATTTTTAATTTGTTACAACTTAGCAAAATTTAAATTATTATATTGAAATTAGGTGTGAAAATCTTATGGAAATGGCGGAGTATTTGGCAAATGGAGGAATGGGTACCCAAACCAAAAATGGGCAGAGAAATGAAGATAGATTCACGCACGAATGAATTAAGGTTTCTCGTAATGAAAATAAATTAAAGTCGCGCTAATATATTAGAAGATAAGAGGATGGTTTTGTCTTAACGAGATATAATAGATCGATTGTTTTCTTGAAACTATACCAGAGTGATTTATACCCGTTGCTAAACAAATTAATAGAAAAACATTTTACCGTAACATACTTAAATGTATAAAAAATTCCACTATTGCAATTAAATGTATATAAAATTTAATATTTTATGTAACATAATTTAAAACCATTGTCTGTTTTGACTCTACTGAAACATCTTTTTTTAACCGTAAAAAAGTAGTGTTATCATAAGTCTAAAATGTTGTATTGGTGGTGTATCTAACCACCTACTTTGACAAAAGAGATTGAAATGAAAAAATCATCATTTTCACTAATTATGATTAATTATGTTGGTTCATCCATATTGGAGGAACTAAAGCGTAGTTCTCCATTAGATTGGTGGAACTGATTGATTCGATTTTTAGAACATAGATTTTATTAAGTGTATTATTATTTAGAACATTGATTTTATTAAGTGTATTATTATAGACTTTATTGTTAATAGTTTATATAAACTTTATATATGTGTTTTCTCTTAGACTAAATTGCACTTATGTTCCTCTATTTTATCAAAATTTGACTTTTAGTCTTTATATTTTTAATTTTGGAGTTTTAATCTAAATTGCACTTATGTTCCTCTATTTTATCAAAATTTGACTTTTAGTCTTTATATTTTTAATTTTGGAGTTTTGATCTTTTCTATTTTTGACAATGCTATTATTTCATCAATGACCGTGACAATGATGTAGTAATTGTATACTCAAGGTGAGGACACATCAAACTCTGATTTCCATTTAATTATTATCAATTTATAAATATGTTTTTGTAATTAAATAATATTATTTATTTTATTTAAAATATTAAAATTTATTTTGTAAATCTGACTATGACCCCTAAAATAAATTATCAAATCAAACTTCATCTCCATATTCAACTTTCAATCTTAAAACCTAACATCAGTGAGATAACAAAATTGAATTCAAAGTTAAGATTACAAAAATCTTAAATTTTTAAAATAAAAGCCACAAAATCAATTTAGAGGTTTATACGAGAAAAAAAAATCTAGATTTTTTATAAATAGAACACTCATTTCTTGAAAAAAGTTGTTATCGTAATTTCAATATTTTTATTAATGAGAATGGTTATAAGTTCTGAATAGATATCTTATTAAACTTGGCTGCAATTTCGCTTTACGGTTTTTGGAGATTTCAATATGATCTTAAATAGTAATGAGAAAAAAGGTTGTGCAACTCCATCTAATTTTCTCATTAATATATTTCGTGACACTTTGATCTATAGGATACATGGGAGACGCGTTAACATAAAATAACAACCACGACAGATTTAATTACAATATCAAAGCTAGATTGAACTAATGCATTGTCATTTCTAATTGGACTACAAACTTTCTAAATTATGAGGTTACTAATATGTTTTGCCTTGACCACATGTCCATGTTACTAAGACTTTGTGATAAACGGAATGGACGACGCTGCTATGTGAAGCAAAGAGATTTGAACAATTTTAGGACTTCTGTTTTTGAGGTGAATTCAAATTTGGAGACATCCCCAAAAAGATCAAAGAGGCTAAAAATGAATTATATAGACTCAATTCCCAATCTACAGACGAAGATACAATAGAAAAAATTAAAGTGAAATTCAGTCTTGATAATTTACTTGAAAGCAAGGAAGTTTAGTAGGCCATACAATCACGAACTTTATAGTTTGAACATGGACATAAAAATACAAAAAATTTCAGCACAAAGTTTTTTAGAGGCACCATCGGTATAAGGTGGATAAGATATAGATGATCACAACAAAAAATATATTGAAGAGGGGGACATTTCCTACACTTTCACCAATTTCTTTTAAGAACTTTTTGCAGCTTCACAAACCAATAGGGCCGCATAACTAAGAATTTGAAAACTATCACGGATCAACAATTCACAAGAGAAGATGTTTCTACTACTCTCAAATCTATGAAACCTACTACAGGTCCAGGTCCAAATGGGATGTCTGCTATCTTCTTTGACAAATATTGGCACATTGTGGGTGATGATGTTTCACACATGGTGTTAAATACTCTAAATTACAAGGGTGATCTCAATAACATCAACCATATTTTCTTTTTACTCATTCGAAAAACTAAAAGAACACATCATCACATCAATATTAATTATCACATATTCACTCATCAATCAACATAAATCACACATATAAAGTCCTTATGTGCAAACTAAAAATTTGGAACGAACATTTACCTTAGTTATAGTTTTTTCAAAAGTTATCACTACCACAATCAAACACAACAAAAAATCTCGTTCGTGTCGACACCTTTAATCAAATAGTATTTGGCTTAGTCAAATCAATCCCTTAAACTTTAACTACCTTACAACTCTTCGAAATAGTTTAATTCCTTTCAAAATATATTAAATATTTTATTTTTCCTTTCTTATCAACAAAATTTGTATTTTAATTCATGAAACATGGAATCTTTTTGAAAAAAAAATGAAATTCTAACTAAAGTCTTTAACCTTTACTTAGTAAACTTGAAACTTTAATTAAAATCATGCAAACTTTTTTAAAAAAAATATTGAAAGTATACATATAAAAACTTGAAATAACAATTCACTAACTTTCTTTTAAGCACAAGTTCAAAGATTTGATAACTACATGTATACATTCTTATCAATCATAACAATTATTTTTGGAAATGCATAAACTAAGAAATATCATTTTTCTTTAATTACCACAACAACATTAATATATGAGAGTTCTCTCCACCGCTAACTCGGTGCCAACGGTCTCGATTCCTTTTCGAGATTCAAGGAGCTAACTACATGAACATAAATATTTATAACAATTTGTTAACAACTAAAATTTATCCAACCACAACAAAATTCCAAAATTATATCTTTTTTACACACCAAACTTTTAAAACCAAATAATATACATTATTTAGTTAAAACTAAATAAAACGAATACTTGCCAAATCAAACATACACACACTCAAATATTTTTCAAATGGATTATACACACACTCGGTATATTATGATTAAATAAATATGTATATTATAAAATCATAATTATAACATCTAATCACTCTTCCACATATCACATCTCTCAATCTAATTTAATAAAAATATGTACTCTCGTCACAACTCAATTGACAGGTAAATTTATCAGTAACAAGAGACATTTAAAAATTTTGAGCGGTAATAATTTTTTTTGTAACTTAATTAAATTATACTCTAATAAAGAATTTTAATTGGTCCTCCAAATATATATATAAATGTATTTTTGGTACTTAATTCACAAAATAAAAATTGGACTAAAGGCCTAAGCAATTCAATACAAAATACACTAAAATTACATAAATTAAAATTTAGCAAATTCAAGGTCTTACATTACTACCCCCTAAAATTAGTTTCGTCCTCGAAACTATGCGTCGATAAACAAATTAGGGTGTTGTTTCCTTATTTTGTTCTCCAGTTCCCAAGTTGCATCTCCAGTAGTTGGGTTCCAAATCACTTTGACTAACGAAACTTCCTTGTTCCTTAACTGCTTAATCTTCTTGTCCTCAATTCTTATAGGTAGTACTTCAAATGAAAAGTTGTCCTTTAGTTGAATTATGTCTGATTCGAGCACGTGGGATAGATCCAAAATATATTTTCTTAATTTTTACACGTGAAACACGTCATGAATATTGAACAATATTGGAGGTAATGCAATCCGATAAGCCACGGGTCCAATTCATGCAGTAAATTGGTATGGTCCAATAAATTTCGGGGTTATTTCCTTGATTTTATGGCTCTGTCAACTCCAGTCGTAGGTGTAACTCTCAGAAACACATGGTCACCCTTCTCGAATTCTAAAGTTCTGTGATGCTTGTCCGTATAACTCCTATAACAGTCTTGTGAGATCTTCATTGTCTCTTTTATCTTTTTGACCTTATATGTAGTATGTTGCACCATCTCAGGTCCTACAATCATACTTTTATCGTCCTTATACTAGCACAAAGGTGTCTGACACTTGCGTCCGTACAAAGCCTCAAATGGTGCCATTTCAATACTTGCATGAAAACTATTGTTGTAGGTAAACTCAATCAATGGCAGTACATCATCCCAACTTCCTCTATTATCTAATACACATGCTCTCAATAAATCTTCCAAGGACTGATTCATACTCTTAGTTTGCCCCTCTGTTTGTTGATGGTATGCTGAACTCAATCTTAATTTTGTTCCCAACGATTCATGCAACGCTCCCCAAAAGTGCGATGTGAATTTTGGGTCACAATTTGATAGAATACTCGACGATACTCCATGTAATCTCATATTCTCAACAATGTAGATATCTGTTAGATTATCTACCTTATAAATGGTCTTTACTGGTAAAAAGTATGTTGATTTAGTTAATTGATCCACTATCACCCAAATAGAATCATTATTTCTCCTTGTTTTTGGCAATCCAGTTATAAAGTCCATGGAAATGATGTCCCACTTCCACTCAGGTATATCTAAAGGTTTTAACATTCTAGCAGGTCGTTGATGTTGCACTTTCTCTTTCTGACAAGTTAAATAAGTTGATACATACTCTGCTATATGGCTCTTCATTCCTAGCCACCAATAATTATGCCTCAAGTACTGATACATCTTTGTTGCTCCGGGATGGATACTTAATTTGCTCTTATGAACCTGTTCTATTTTTTTTCCTTAGATATGCAACTACTGGTACACAAATCCTCCCATTTCATTTCAAAATATTATTTGGTCCAATCTTAAACTCAGTTGTCTTCCCTTGCACTATTAGGTTCCTCTTCTCTTGGATTAATGCGTCATCTTGAAAATTTGCAATGTCTTCAAGTAGACCACTCAAAATCTTAATCGTTTTGAATTTCAAAATTCCTGGTGCAAACTCTATGTCCACATGTAGGTCTCAAAAATACTTCCCACAACTCTTGTTGTCTAGACATTACTGCTGAAGACATTGACACACTCATTCTACTCAACGCATCAGCCACCATATTGGCCTTCCTAGGGTGGTATTGCAATGTGAAATCAAAATCCTTGAGAGTCTCCATCCATCTTCTTTGATGCATGTTCAATTCCTTCTGATTAAACAAATATTTCAAACTCTTATGGTCGTTGAATACTGTGAACGTGCATCAATATAAGTCGTGCCTCCAGATCTTTAATGCAAAAACTACAACAACAAGCTCTATGTCCATGAGTAGGATAGTTTCTTTCATGAGTCTCCAATTGTCTTGAGGCGTAGGCTATAACTTTCTTGTGTTGCATCAAAACACATCCCAAACCTTGGTGAGATGCATCACAATAAACTTTGTATGATTCTTCCGGTTGTGGTAAGACCAATATTGGTGAACTTGTCAACTTTTTCTTTAGTAACTGAAAATTATCCTCACACTTCTCTGTTCATGCGAACAACTGATCCTTTCTAGTGAGTTGTGTTAATGGAGCTACAATATTAGCAAAACCATCAATAAACCTCTTCTAGTATCATGCCAATCCGATGAAACTTCGTATGTTAATGATAGTATGAGGCTGTTTCCAAGTGAGGATTATCTCAATCTTTGTCGAATCTACAAGGATTCCTTCTTTGGTTATCACATGTCCTAAGAAGTTCACTTCTTCTAGCCAAAACTCGCACTTTGATAAATTGGCATACAATTGCTTCTCACGTAAAACTTCAAGAACTTGACGCAAATACTCTCCATGTTCTTCCTCAGTCCTTGAATAAATTAATATATCATCGATGAACACCACAACAAACTTATCTACAAATGGGCTAAAGATTCTATTCATGTAATCATTAAAAATTGCTGGTGCATTGGTAACTCCAAATGGCATAACAAGATATTCATAATGTCTGTAACGGATTCTGAAAACATTTTTCTGAATATCTACATCTCTTACTCGAATCTGATGGTAACCTGACTTTAAATCAATCTTCGAGAACACCGCAAATCCTCTCAACTGATGCATCAAATCATCGATACTTGGTATATGATAATGATTCTTAATAGTTGCCTATAATCCACACATAAGCGCGAGATTCCATCCTTCTTCTTAACTAACAATTTTGTACCTCTCCATGGTAACACACTTGGTCTAATAAATCCTTTATGCAACAAATCTTCAATTTGGCCCTTGAGCTCATTTAATTCTAATGGCGACATCCTATACGATGCAATCGAAATAGGTTTGATTCCTGGGTGTAGATCAATGAAGAACTCCACCTCTCTTACTGGTGATAATCTTAGAATTTTTGTTGGAAATACGTCTGGGTACTCCTTGACAAGCACGACGTCTTCTATGCTCACATTTATCTTTCCCTCCACGTTAGCTAATGAAAGAAACTCTTGAGTTCCTTCTCTTAGTGGCACTCCTAGTTTGTTGACAACTAGATACTTAATGACTCATGGCTCGTGGAAAAGAACCAATTTGTGAGCACAATCCAAGATTACATAATGATACGACATCCAATCCATATTGAGATTGATCTCAAGTGATTGTAGGGGTAAACAAATCAAATAAATCAAGAAATCCCTATTCTGGATAGTTACTTGACAATGTAAACATGCCATATTTACGGTCAAAGTCTTACCAAGTGTGGAAAAAATCAAATCAAAAGGCAGAGAAGACATAAATAACTTCAAACGATTCACACAGTCCATAGCAATGAAGGAGTGGGTTGGTCCCGAATCAAAAAGTGCAGTTAAAGTGTTACCTGCAATCTCGCAGTCTCGTTCGATCAAATTGCAAGATTGATTTCTAACTTCAGCACCCATGCAATAAACACATCCTTTAGCAGTATAACGAGTAACCCTAATTGCGTTCACTGTTGGTTCCACCTTAGGAGCCTTGCAGTCCCTTGCAAAGTGCCTTGACTTCTGGAAATTGTAGCATGGAAGACTCTTAGAGGTACAAACGTTAACATAATATCCATCTTCCCTACATCGGAAACATCAAATTAATTGTCCCAATTATCTTCCAAGGTTCTGGTTCAATAGGCGATTATGACCCCTATTGTTGTTATGTGGTTGATTATAGGGCTTAACAACTTGTTTTCCTTTGTTGTTCTGATGGTTCATCCGACTAGCCCCCTGAACTAAAGTTCCTTCCTCTGTTGGTCCTCTTGTTCTTCATGTCCTCAACTTCTCTACATTTATCCACTAAAACTTGGAAACGTTAAATTCCCAATGGCAAGACAGAGTCTTGAATCTCATACTTTAGTCCATTTTGGGTACAATGACACTTTTTGTTTTCTCATACCTTATAGAGAGGAGCATTTTCCTTCCTAACACTTTTTGAATGGAGGCTTTGATCTAGTAGAAAATGTAGGTTTTTTGTTTTTTGTTTTCTTTAAACCATCACCTTCTTTTTAGACACAAAAAGAAAGAAGAAAGGGAGGGGCAAGGAATCTGAAAAAAGCAAAAAGTCTTTTTGCCTTTCTCGTGTATATATATATATATTATAATTAAATAATTAGATATATTATAAAATCATCATTATAATATCTAAACACTCTTACACACATCACTTCACTTACATCTCAATCTAATTTAATAAAAATATTTACTCTCGTCGCAACTCAATTGACAAATAAATTTATCAACAATAGGTGACATTTAAGAATTTTTATTCGGTATTAAATTTTTTGTAACTTAGTTAAATTATAATCTAATAAATAATTTTAATTGAGCCTCCAAAAATAATATATATACCTATATTTTAAACGTACTACTAAATTTAACAAAATATATCTTTGGTACTTAATTCATAAAATAAAAATTGGGCTAAAGGTCTAAGCAATTCAACTCCAAATACACTGAAATTGCATAAATTAGAGTTTAGAAAATTCAGGGTCTTACAATATATGCTTGTTTGCTTATCTCTATGTTATTTGCAAGAAATCTTGAAAAACTTTTCATACTTAACAGAGCTATAAACATTTGCCAATAAAAGTTTTGGAATATTATCTTTCAGAGTTTGATTTTTCATTGTTATGGTTTCAAAAAATTTCTCAAGGTTTTTGTACTTATCTGTTAAGATGGAGTGAACTTTTTTGAGATTTTGTAGGAAACATTGTGATTTGTGTTTAAAAAATCATTTAACATGATTATAAGTTCATTATGAAAAAGGTTAAACATTAATAACTCATTTTTCTCATCAAGAGATTCACTGTTAGAGTCAAAGTGAACGTATGTCATTAGAGTCATCCCAAGTAGCCATCATACTTTTCTTATTTCCTCTGAATTTTTCTTCTGAGAGCTTCCCTTTTCAAGCTTAGGACATTTTGATTTGAAGTGCCATGCCTCTTTGCATTCGTAGAAGATGATTTGATTCTGCTCAGTTTTTTCTTTTCATTCATTGATATCTTTGGGTTTCTTGAAATCTTTTATATGAAAGGATCTCTTCCTATTATTTCACATGTGGTGGATTTTCATTGAGGTGAAGGATAATTCTTCATCATCCGAGTCTTCACTATGGTCATCAAAGTTCACTTTCTTCTGATTCTTATGTAGCTTGTAGAGTCTTATGATTTGTTTTCTTTCCTTTAGACTCGAGAGCAAGAGACTTTGACTTCTTCTTTGGTTCATCTTCAACAAGTTCAATGTCAATTGAAGAGTGAAAAACACAAGAAAGGGAGTTTTGAATTGTATTTTGTAAACGTAAAAACTTTTTTCTTTAAAACAAATGCTTATTAAAAAGGAAGATGAAACAAAATAAGTAAAGAGATAAAGAAGAGAAACACAAAACAAATTTGTTCTAGTTCATCACCAACACGCTAGCTACATCTAATCCATTCCCTCTAAATTATTTAATCCACTAAATCAATTGATTTCTCACAAGTCTACTTGAACACCTACTTGATAAAATTGATTGTGTTTAAATCTTTTCAATCTTGTAGCTTAGTTCAATAAAAATTGTTGTACGCAGTAGCCACTACTGGGTTTGTTTACAAGAAACTACTTTTAGGTTTTCTGAAAGGCTTCCACATGATAATATTACAAAGATATACACTGAGAATGTAAAGGAGTTTTCATTAACTGCATAATTTCTTAAGGTTGGAGTACGTATGTTTGCAGTACGTATGTTTCCACAACAATTAGGGTTTCTCATCGTTGCAGTGATTTTTATAACTTCCGTATGTAAAATAAGGATCTTATCAATCTTTAGAAATCTTAAATCAACATTCAATACTTATTCACTTTTGTCTTCAAAATTGATTAAGCGTATCTTGATAAAAATGACAAGAATGTCAGAAAACGATCCATCAAAGGATAAGTATAACTTGGATGAGCATATGATGTTGAGTTGTTGGCTTCTTCAAAGTTCTGGCTCAAATGAATGACTTGTGGATTGTCTACTTTAAGCAAATCGTTGACTATTGCCAGATTTTTTAGCTGCAAAAGTATTTGAGTGAGCTTACATTAACCAGATTCAACAAATGTGCGTTGATCAAAACAAGACAAGTAGTAACATAAACACGTTCATCCATCCGAATGAGATGAATAGAAACATAGGCAATTGAGAGTGCATTGATAAGAATCAAACAAATAAAACATATACCAAAAGTCAAGAAGCATTGCCTTGATGATGATATTTCTATGTGTAACAAAGGATCCGGTGTAGAGTCTTTAAAATCATACATTAGAGAGTTTTCACACTTAAAAAAATTCGTTAAAATATAAATTATTTTCATAATATACTTTTATTATCATCAAAATAATTGAAAATTATTATCGTTCAAACCAACTTAGTTCTAACACACGCTTCTCTAAAGACGCTCAAATAAACTCCTTTTGTATATCAAATAATAACTAATATGTATGAGTTTCATTAATATGACACGAGGTTGTGAGAACCATTTGATAATCATGTATAAAACTTAAAATGGGTTCCTTGAAAAATAGCCATTCTAAATTCTAAAAACTAAAAGAGCAAATATACTTAAGTATTTATTTAACGATAAATATTTTTTAACACAAACAATAATTCATTCAGAATCACTATAATTATAAAAAAAAATACTACTGCTCTTCAAAATATAACAAAAAATTAATCAAACAAAATTAATATATGTAGTTCAAATTAGTTAATAAATGACGTTGAAATAAATTTTATTTATTTTTACTTATATTGATGTATGGAGAGAATAAATATATCTAGAATCATCCAGCAGACCGATTGCAGAGAACAAACGAATTGGCAATATTTTTACTTGATATAAGAAATAGGTATAACTTCATTGTTTGCGTTCCATCTGCCTACCATACGACACAGCGTTTCACTTCATTTCATTTCATTTCACTTTTCACAGTTGAAATCACACATCGACGCAACACCCACACTGTGACTGAAAAAAAGACGAACATCAAGAATTGATTGAGAATTAAAGATGTTCAAGAAGGCGGTGGAAGCAAAGTCTCAGCAGAGACTATCCGGTGCCGATAGGAAAAAGCTTAAACGAACCGTTAAAGACAAATTCCCGAGAGCTTCTGATTCTGACCTAGACAACTTACTTCCTCCTAAGGTATCATCATCGTCATTTTTTTATATTTATTTCCTAATCATATTATCAATATTCTAATTTTTATATTCCAATACTTAAGTAACCTAATTGCTCTTAATCATAATCTTGAAAAAATGAAAATGATTGAATGTAGTTCATGTGTCTCTGTTTAGTTGTGGAGACACACATTGACGCGTAGACCTAGTAATAATTTAAGATTAAGGAAGTAGGAAGTGATTGAAGAGGACATTTGTCTGTGCTGTGTTGTGGAGAAACACAACATGACACGTAGACATTGTTAATAATTTAAGATTAAGAAAGTTGGAAGTGATTGAAGGTACGAGGACACAACAATGACTGACTTGTAGACACTTATTAATTTAAGAAAATGAAAATAATTGAATGTAGTACATGTTTCTGTGTTGTGTTTGGGAGACACACGACGTAGACTAATAATAGTTTAAGATTAAGGAAGTAGGAAGTGATTGAAGGTACTGGGACACAACGATGTCACTGACTAATTGTTGGTGTGTTAAGTGTGAGTAAGAGTCCGGTATTGGATTTGAGCACTATATAAGTGAGAGGATTTATATACCCAATGTTGGGTGAAGATGTTGTGTCCAATCCATTTATTTGGTTGCTCATAGTCCAATGTGAGGATCTTCTAGGACTCTCATGACCCAACACTAATAGACGTAGATAAGTTATAATTTAAGAAAATGAAAGTTGTTGAATATAATCACATTTCTCTTTGTAGACATTGAGACGTATTGAACACTGAACATACTCTCAATTTGAGGTCTCATTGTTTCATAGATCTTGAGTTTTCATGTTTTGTATTGATTAATCAATGCTAATCAACAAGCTTATACATATATATATTAATATCAGTTAGCATAATACATTCAGATTAATGCTAATCAACGAGCTTATCTATATTAATAATTATTAACATTATACATTTAATACCAGGCAGAGATAACAGTGACCAAGTTTCAGAACCGCGTTCATGTGTATGCTGTGGAGGGAGGCTTTCCTGTGTTTTTCGATATTGATGGCCGTGGTTCAGACATTTTCCCAACAGGTAGCTTTTGCTTTTGTACTTTTTGGAAATGAAAATCAATGGAATTCATTTATATGTAAATAATAGTAAATAAATTAATAAAGATCCTGTGTGAGATTGCATTTAAAAATAGTAGGTAATAGGCATGTGAAATTTTGCCAGGTGTTTCTTACGGATGTTGGAATAAGTTAACTTCAACTAGAGCTATTTGTGCATTTGGTTGCGACAGTTAGAGAGTTTGTTAATTTCCATAATTTGTTGTAACTGATGTAGGAGTTAGTTAACTCCAACTAGAGTTAATTGTACAATCGGTTATGATAGTTATAGAGTTTATTATTTGGTAGTAACCATAGTTCGTTGTATATATTGTAGATGGTAGATGTAAACCTCATTTTAACTGATTCATTCTTTTTGCTCATAGTAATGAATTTCGATATGAGAATTCAATTATTTATCTCTCTTGCCAATTGCCACACAGTTAACATAGTAGTTAAAATGTGGTATACATCTATCTATCATCTATGCATACAAAAAATTATGGCTTCTAGAAAGTAGCAAACTCTTTAACCATCATAACTGAATGCACAACTACCTCTTGAAGGAGTTAACTAACTGTTACATTTATAATAGTGTTATTACTATTAGGGGAATGTTTTTCCACATAATAGATAGATTGATTCACAAGCACCGAGTTCATCAATTCAAATGGTTTTGTTGCAGTTTATGCTCTCTGGATGGTCCCTGAGCTGCTGCCGGCTTTCATACTCAAGGGCGGTGAGGTTTCTCGGTATGTCATAGGTGGAGCTGACTTGATGTTCCCTGGTATACATGTGCCTCCAGAAGGTATTCCATCATTTGCGGCCGGGGAAACATGGGCGGTTAAAGTACCTGAAAATCCTGCTCCCATTGCGGTATTAATTTATTACATTGATTGTTTGCTGTAGATCAATGTTTGAAAGTTGGAAGTATCTGTTAAATTTGCATTTGTTCTTGTCAAGGTTGGGAGTACCATGATGAGCAGTGCTGAAGCATTGAAAGCTGGATTGCGTGGAAAAGTGCTGAGAATAACTCATTATTATCGCGATTTGCTTTGGCAAGTATTACTAGGGCCTTATCTTTCCATGAACAGTGCTGTCATATGTCGACCACGGCAGATTTCGGTGGTGGATTTTTGTACAATGGCGAGCTGTGGCGTTTTATGACGGATATGGCAGCTTAAAATTACTGATTTTGGCTTTCTGCCATCTGCAATCGATAACACTGTTCCATAAGTTAGCTATAACAAATCTTTCAGAAAGTCGAGTTATTTATTTATTTTTACTTGTTGGATGGATTTGTAGGGAATCAGTTGAGGGTCGATTTGTGCCTAATGAAGGTTTTTTGGAAGATGTTGTGTTCGGGCATCCTTCTTTAGTATCATCACCTTCTCATGATTCTGATTTGACCGAGGCTGCTTGTGAGACATCAAATGACAGACAAAACAACACGAACAATGATGAAGCGGAGGGATCTCTAGACGTAAATGAGTTGCCAGCTGACTCAAGCCATGCATTGACCACGCACAACAATGATGAAAATACGGCAGATCAAATAACTGCTGGCGTGGGTGATTTGAAGTTACCTGGTAGTGATTCCCCTAATGACTCAAATGACCAACATACTTTATCAACTTCAGATATAGATTTTCTGTTAGATAAGTGCCTTTTGCAAGCTCTGCATACAACACTGAAGGAGAAAGATCTTCCCATTCCCGGAAGCACTCTATGGTATGGCTAAATTTTCTCTTTGGGATATTGGCTGACCAAGTTGAACTATTGTGAACAGAGTAGACAAAAACCTCGCAAACAAACCAGTACTTCAGTTGACAATTAGGCTTGGTTTAATTTAAAAAATAACTTGGTTCAGTAACATAATTCACCAAAATATAACACTGTGCAGCACGCTTTTAATTGGATGAGATCATGGGAGCTATGGTAGTGACTTTTCAAGTTGTTGATGCTTATACTGGCCAACAGTTTGGGCATTTAAAATAAATTGTTGTTTGAAAAGAGTTTAGGTAAGAGCTGAAAGTAATTGTATATTAAGAAAAGTAGAAAACTATTACCATTGAATATAATTAAGGGTTTCACTAATAAGTGTTTTACTTCACTTGTTAAGGAATTTAAAAATATAAATATTTAATGGAAAGTACAGACACATGACACAAATTCAAAGTTTTTTGAATTCTTATAAAGTGTCATATGATAGGCGTACATGTTTAGCCTTTGTTTTTAATATAAATAGTTATGTAATCGAAAGTTATTGTCATTTGATGATATAAGTAAGGAATACTTGCGGATTAGTACATTCGGTGACTACTAATGTGCATAAATGTATTTTCATATTTTCCCACTTAAAATCATTTCAGATTCCGTCGTACATATGCTTTTAGTTAGTGAGTGCTGAACTAAAAGTTCAAATTTACATCCACTAATTATCTAATAATTTGTGTTTGGGCATTGTAGGTCAAACCATGTATTGCCATGTAGGCCTTCAGGAATGACTTTAGACATCAAGAAGTCATCCTACAAGAAGTTATCTAAGTGGTTACAAGCAAAAGCATCCTCGGGCTTGGTATGTCATCTACTGCTTTGTTTCCTAGGAAAAGTTGAATCGTTAATTGAAGCTTGCAGATATCAACTAGAGAACTTTTGATTGTTTTTTTAAGCAAATATTAGAATGCAAAAGCATCACATGGAAGAGATAGCATTCCAACTAGGTTGGCACTTCACCACTACCAATATCATTTGTAGCACTCCATAAATATTTTATTAACATTAAAATAAAAAATACAAGGAGCTTGGGAGGTCGAGATCGAAACTCAAGAAAACAATTGTGTGAATGATGAGCAAATGTCTTGTTAAAAACCATACCAGAAAAGCTGAATGGGAAAAACCATGAAAAAGAGTGCAGTACGGTGAAGAACAAAGAAATAATGAGGGATATAAACCAAACCATAGAAACAATTAGCGAAATCTAATACTAGGCAGACCATTCCTGTTTCTGAGAAAATCCTCCCATATGCAATTTGGAAGAACTTCCGACCAGGTAAAATCATTTGATTGATAGCGAAGTTAACCAATCTATCTGCACAGGAGTTGTCCTCTCTATATGTGTGAGAGTCTCGGAAACAGAAATTTCTTATCTGAGCAAGAGAACTTTTGATTGTTGATGAACTAAAAAATCTATAATGTGCTAAGACAGGTCTCTGCCGACTTGTAGTCGTTGTGAAATGGATCTTTCTTGTTCTGCCAGATCCACTGTTTTGCAATATTGTTTTTTCATCTTGATGTACTCATTCTGTTTTCTAAATTGTTGTCTTATGCTTCTCCTAGTCTCTGAATTTTGTTTGATTTGTCCCATTTTCTTTGTATGCTTAACAACTGATATGTTCTTCTGTCAGGATGAACTAAACTGTAGAATATTCAGTTATTTCATAACTTCTGTAGCATGTTAGATACATAAACCAAACAGATATGGTTAAACTTAAAGCTGCTATAGTAATTTTTATTGAAGAACTGGAAAGGAGATAGGAGCTTGGATTATAGTATGAAGATAGGAGCTTGAAAGAATTCAAGAAATAACTTCCTCATCATGTTAGATATGTAAGCCAAGCCATTATGGTGAAAGTAATAATTCCGGCAGCATTTTGCTTCTGTAGTATTGTTTCATGATGAATTGAATAGATAAAGGTGTTTGGATAAAAGTACTCCATTAGTTTAGAGTGAAAAACTGTCGATTGGATGTTTTTATAACAAAGCGAAATATCTGAATTGGTAGCAATGAAAAAATAAATTGAATAGGAACTGGTGATTTCAATTCTAATTTTTCTCAGCTTTCGTGATTGATGATGGGATTTTAGCTAAAATCAACTGAAGAAATTACTCTCTCTTTGGGATGTTTATTTCTCATATTTTCTTTAGTATACTAAGAGTTGATGAGATCTTGAAAATTTGAGACTATTTGTCGGATTTTTAAAGTTTTTCGATGTAGTGCTGTGGTTGACTCACATTTGTTAGGAGGATAGGATAGGAAATATTGAAAAATGTACGCTCAAAATTAAATGTAATATAATAGAACACATGGCATAAGGGGAGTGGGTGGGAATTGATTCCAGAATAAGAGGGATAGGCGTTTAAGAGGGGGTGCAACAGAAATGGAGAGGTATGTAAAGAGTTAACAATTGGTTTTTGTGGTTTTGGGTTTAGTGGAAAAGTTGGTTCTCTCTTAGAATTGGCTTTATCTTTTATTGTTTTGTTTTTGTTCACCGTCCTCCAAGGAGAACAGCTCCATCCATTGCCATTTTTCCTTTTTAGCAGTTCTGTTAAATGCATTAACAGAGGCTATCTCCTCTGGTTGTCAGGAGTTGTTTCTTCCAATTCAATCTAGTTCTCCATTTCTATTTGGGTCCTATTATGCTGTAAATGAAGGATAATAGGTTTTATAATACATCTCTGTTTTGTGTGCAAGTTGTGAGAAAAGTTTATTGATCTTTTTAATTTCTTTTTTATCATCTGTCTACTTCTAGTAAAGCTTCTTGCATTGAACTTATGTTCATTGTCATTTCTGGGTTCTTTCTTAATGTAGATTTGCATTTTGAACAGATATCAGTGAAAGAAGATAAGCATAAAAAAGAAGTCATGTTATTTTCAGTTAACCAAAAACATGCTGATTATTCATCCTTTAAGCCTGAAAAAAGGCCAGTGGAGAAAACCGACCAGTCCAGTGTCCACTCTGTCGATGAAATTCGTTCGTCCAAAACTCTGGAAGTGGCTGAAATCTACAAACCAAGTGTACATGTCAATCCCATATTTTCATCTGTAGGAGCTGATGTAGGGAAACTTTTTACTGCTTCTGAAGCCTCTGATATTGTCTTCACATACGTTGAAAAAGAAAATCTTGTGAAACCAACCAATAAATCCATGGTGGTTCTAGATGCAATATTATGTGATGCACTGTTCAAGGGGGCAATTAAAAAAGGAACTACATATCCTACAGAAATTCACAAGAAAGATTTAGGAGCCACATTTGTCAGCCGAATGCAGCCTCACCATGTTGTGACTAGAGGGAGTGAATGTGTAGTTCGTAAAGGTGCACTTAAAACAATGCAGATATTGACAGAACGGCGGCAAGGCAACAAGAAGGTAACCAAACTCTCTGGTCTGGAATCATTTCTTATAGATGCTGAAGCATTAGCATCAGAACTGCAAAAGAAATTTGCTTGCAGTACTACTGTTGCAGAACTACCAGGTATTTCTTAGCCATATTAAAATTTTTAAGTTTTATATAGGTTTGGCTTATTATGATATTTCTTCTGATTTTTACATGTGTCATGTTAACATAAAAAATGTGGGATTTTTTCTCAGATATTTCCTGTCGGATGCTGCCTTCCTTTGTTTAAATTTGATCTCATGTTGTCGTGTCTGATTTCATATCCATTAATCACACTAGTTAAGTTGCAGTTGCATGTCATTTGATTTCTCAGTTTTAGTACTTAAGAGTGTGACGGGTTGTACATGGAGAGAGGTTACTGCAGCCTGCAGGTGCATTTGATAAATATTTATCAATTTCCTTATAAGTGTTACTGAACAAAACCAAGGATTATGCTTTACATGGATATTGAAGTCAAGAGTTTATTCAGTATGAGAAGAAAAATTTTGTTTTAACTTCCTGTTTTTACTTTTAATTAATTTTTTTGAGGAATGTTTTTACATTTAATTATAAAGTTGTTACCTTGTTTTTTTAATTGTTTTATATTTTCAAATATTTGTACATGAACAGGGAAAATATATAAAAAAAATTCATTTGATTCTGTACAAATATTTAAAAATAGAGTAAAAACAATGTGGCAATTTTGTAACTAAAAATAAAACCAACTTTCAGCATTTTTTATTTTGTTAAGATGTTTTGCTTTATTTACTATTTTGTCATTAATGAAAATTGAGTTTTCCGTTTCAATTTTGGAAAAAAAAAAAATACTAAAACTTAAAACCAAAACATCTTTCAGCTCTTTCTGTTTTTTAGCTTTCAAAATCAATAAATAGACAACAATTGTCAAAAATACTTTTCCAAAATTGATTTACCAAACAATTTTTTTCAATTTTAAATTTTAAAAACTGAAAAAGGGTTTTCAGAAGGAAATCAAACATGCCTTGTCTTGCTCTATCCTTCTTTGCATTACCATAACATTGTAAGTAATGATGAAGATAACCAACATTATTGCTTATTTCATTGAATATTTTAGTTTCGTTATGATATATTGTCTCAAATATTTGTTTGCAGGTAAGAAAGGTCATCAGGTTCTGGTTCAAGGTGGAGTTATTGATGACCTTGGAAAGCATTTGATGGAACAATATGGAGTTCCAAAGAGATTTATTGAAGTTCTTGATAAAACCAAGAAATGAGCTATACATAAATGTGGTTGTTTGTAGAAGTAGTTGGTAGCATTGCTGGAAATGCTTGCTTGGATTCAGGAAATGTAAACATTTTTGCTCTTTCTCATACATCGATACTATTTACTAGGTTGAAGTGAATACAGAAAAGAGTAAACTCAGAATAGGAATTGAAGTGAAACTCTGAATGGGAAACACGGCCGTTGAGATAAATCAGCTTGTTCAGTTGAGGCATTATCGCTCTTTTTCCGTATTTGATATTGTGAAATCAATTTTTCTTAAAAGCATTTATTTTCTTTTCACCATTCAATCGATCTTAGTTAAAATTGTTAAATTGATGGAAACAATTTAATTAAGTGTAAATAATTAAATGCAAGAGTTTATATATATATATATATAGGAACTCTTTATATCCAAAAATTGTTTCTCTAAATTATTTTAAAGAGTTTATCGAAACTAAAAATGGTATATCAACGTGTCATAAAATATTTTTTATAAGCTCATTTAGATACAAGGTTAAATGCTGATGTCATCAAATAAGCTACAAATAATTGTCATAAGTAAATTTACTATTTGGAGAGATGGTATCTTAGTTTAAAGTGTTACCTTTAATTGAATTAGTAGAGATTGAAATTATATATTATTGAATTCAACATATGTTTTTTGTCAACTATACAAAACATTTGAGTTATTATGGCCTATGTTCTCATAAACGCAAGTATTGGATTGTGTATATTAAATTCTGTTAGAATAAGATCATTATCTGTAAAGCAGAAGTAACAACTCATTTTTGAAATGATAGTAATTAAATAAGTTTTCAGCAAAAACAATTAACTCATGTGAGAATATGAAGATATGTCAAGTAAGTTTTTTAAATTTAACTCACTTAATTCTACATACAAGTGTTGAGATAAATATTATATTCTTGACTTAATTCTATATATAAGTATAAATATTATATTTTTAATTTGAATTTGAGACTTCACCGTTGTGTATAATTTTTTTATTATTTTATTTAAACACAAAAATTATTTAAATTTGATTTTAAAATTACTTGTTTAAAAAGTAATCGAATTTCATATAAAAGTTTTCAAATAGTAATTGGTTCAAACATTAATTCCACTATATTAAAGAATTTTAAGTTGTGAAGATATTACTACAACAAATATCTTAAGCCAAAACCCTGTTTACCGTGTGTTAAGAAAAAAAATCATTGAAATAAAAAAAAAAATACTACTAATCTCTAATTTTAATTTTCAAACTATATATTATATAATACTCATCCAACTCCAAAGGTCAGAAAACCTGCAATTTAGAGAATTTCTTTTTTCTGTTTAGTAAAGTTTATGTCCCTGTTTTTTATTTTCGTTTTCTTTTAATTTTGTTTTTTAATTTTTAAAAAATTTTAAACTTAAGTTTTTTTTTTTCCTGTTAAAAATGAAGTGATACAAGGTAAAAAACATTATGCAACCCCAAACGGAAACAATAACACATGAGCTATAAATACACCTTCCCTCCAAATCTCCGGGTTACATAAGCATTTGAAAACGAGAGACGAATCACTAATACTGCGATTTTGAAGATGGAAGAGTATTTGCAGTACATGAAGATTCTACGCTCTCACATGAACGGTACCTTCCGAAATAACCAATCCAATCCATTTGCATCACTCCCACCTTTTATATCAATCAATCTGAATTCGAAATTTAAAACTGAATCCAGATGCGGAGGATCAAGCCGCAAAGATTTCTGCAGAAGAACAAATGCAATTGACGATCATTCGCACTTTGGAAAACGACATCGATTCAGGTTTCGCGTTGCATTTTAGTGCTTATTTCATCGATCCAAATAACCTATATAGTCTAAGAGTCGAAACAATCAAAATTTGCTAAATATATTCTATGAACTGTGAACATTTTGTACTCGTAGATTTGGAATCTCATACATCAATATTTCTCACTAGCATATGCAGCGGTTTAGTTTTCCTTCAGACTCGCGTAGCGTTTTAATGCCATTTTCATCGATCTAAACAATGTTTATAGTCTAAGAAGTGAAACAATCAAAATTTGTTAAATAAATGGAATATAATATATAAAGTTCTTATTATTTTTATGAGCAGCGAAATCCGAAATTGCTCTAGCAGTTGAAGAAACCGATAAAATGAATAAGGCGAAAGTTGAGATTTGCTCAAAGATATTGGAAAAACAGAAAAAGATTGCCTCGTTGGAGTCTGATACATCCAGACTTACACAGGTAAAACAGCATGTTTATATAACTCAAAATTGCGGTTGCAGTTGGTTATTACGATGCCAATTTTGATATTGTGGTAAAATGCTTGCATATATGGCTAATGCATCTCTACAATTACGGTTCTGATACCGTTGCAGAGACTTCTAAAATAATTTTTGTTGTGGTTGTAATTGCTGTTCAGAAATACATTATGGAACTATTGTGTCCTTTCTTCTTGTGAAAATTATTTCCATTTGCAATGTGTCCCAACACAATGTTAAACTGAAGCGATGATGAATTCAATTTTTATAACCAAACTTGCTTGTTTTTTTCTTTGGTGTCATCAATGGTCTCGTTCTAGTGGAATGCATGATATTAGTATACTGTACTCAGTTATTGTTTTTGCATTTTGTTAAACAGTTATAAATGAGAGCTTATATCATAAACACTTCGATTTAGTTTGTTATTTGTGCATTGACATGCATGTTGAATAACTATTTACATTCTTAATGTAAAATTTGAGTATGAGGTGGATGTGAAGAAAAAAGAGGACCTAACTGTTTCCATTGGGACTAGCTTGTGAGCATATTATAAGCTAATTTTAGAATTTCAACTATTTACACAAATGTTTATATTATGAGTTAAGTTCAAATAAACTAGCATATAAAGTCGTAAGCTATTATACTACATAAATTAACTTGGAATACAAAACTTATACGTAGAAGCAAGAAATTTTTAACTACCAATAAATTTTAAACAATTAATTAATTGCTGCGTCTTTGATTTGATTTCCCAGTGAAGTGGTAAGTCTGGAGTCAATGTGGTGAGTATGAGAAAACTTCATTCTTTATGTGGCTTTAGGATTGATTATGAAGAAATTGTTTCTTGTTTTGACATGTGCCTTAGTAACGATGAACTAAAAAGAAAAGAAAAGCTAGGAGAGAAACAAATATGTGATGCCTTGTTCTGTGTTCCTGATGTTGTTCATGACTGTCTCTTCCGATAGACTATGGAACTTATTCAGCAAGAGAAAGTTGGATTATCTGCCAAACTATTACAGAAAAGGTAAATGAGGATACTGAGAGAGTGATCTTACATCTAAACTGTGAACATTTCAATATTTGATGCTTATCCATCTTTCTTTCTTTTTTTGAAATGGATGCTTATCCATCTAAACTGCTCTTCTCTTTCAGAGCCTACTATATGAAGGTTGCAGAGGACATGAGTGCCAAATTCCAAAAGAGCCAGGTTTGCTTTTATTGTTTGATATTAATGGGACATAGTTCGTTACCTATGGAATGACAGGCTCAATGCATGAAGTAATATCTTTGGAGAACTGAAAACAAATGTTGACAGGAAAGGGTTGATTGACTGATTGTGTTAGGGAACTAATGCCATTTGTAATACATGGCCAGCAAGGATCATTAAGACCCTTAATATTTTCAATTGTTCTTTCATTGAGTTCGTTGCTACTAATAGAAATCTGTGGCAGGAGTGGATCAGAACTAAGAAGATTAGCAGGGAATTGGAGCATGAGGTTGTATGTGTTTTCCTTATTTATACAAATATCTTTAGATCGATGTACAGCACTCTGGATTTGAATCCTCTGATCATGTGGGCATATACATGAGGAGCTTATGTGGAAGATCTTGGACTCCAGACCTTAAAAATATGCAAGTGGATTTTGAATGGCAAGATATTCCACATAAGGCAATCATGTAAAGTCCACACATGAGAGGATCCAAATACAATTGTATCAAATAAATTATTGACTGAAAGATAAATAAAAAGTAAACTTCCTTCATTTGTCAGGTCTTACATACCTGTTTTACTGACAAGTCTCTTCAAGTCACTTTTATGTTGAATTTATGCAGGTCAAGGATAAAGTTGATGACCAAAGAAGTGAAGCTGAAGGCATGGCTAAACACTGAATTGAAAGTCCATTTCTTTGTTTATTAATATTATTTTTTGTTTGTGCTGAATTTTGATATTCATTTTAAGAAGGGGCAAATCATTGGGTTGTACTTACAAGCATTTTATATTTCAAAGCTGTTATATGAAACTCTTACCACTGATTTAACACTTTATGAATTGTGAAATTAAATTGATTCCGAACATTCTTATCATATACTTAAGTTGCAGTGAGGGATGGTGGTGATGGTAACCGTGTCATAGATAACCTGGTATATTACCTCCTTCACTAGTGTGTGCTGCACGGAGTTAGAATCTGGTAATTTATCTTTGTCTGACAGGGGAGTGATGCAAGGAAGAACTTAATCACTGACTTGGATTCAGCTAAAGTAAAGCTTGATGAGATTCTTATTCTGAAATCCAAGACTCTTATGGACATCAACAAGGCACGTAACTGCATCCTTTTTAAGACTATCAATTATTCATTACTCAAGTTTTCGGTTGTTCATTTTCTTAGTTTTGGCTATTTGTAACATTTTTTATATCATATGGTTAATCATTTGAACTTTGTTCCTTATTCCGTTTCTTCTCTTTACTCTTTCCTTTTTCCTTTTACACTTTTGTCATTTCATCCGTAGTTTTGATAATGCATGCTGGAATGTGTGCATGGTGCATCCTATTTACCGTGATCAAGGTTGAACCCTGCATTCAAAATGAAAACACAATATTTTTGATCATCTAAAATAATTGTCTTCAATATTCTGAAGTTTAATATACTGAATTCTTAAGCATGTAATGTTCAAATTGCATTGGTAGATGGACACATTTTCCTAATGCTCTTTCATTTCTTACAACAATGAACAAGAGAAACAAACGGAGCAGGGTCTTCAACTTAACGTTTTGTTTCCTCCAGTTTTTAGCTGCCTCCTAGTTTAGAATTGTGGTTCATTTAATTTAAATAGTGTTTTATTTATAATCATGGATAAGTTCTTGTTCTTCAGAAATTAACTTTCCTTATTACTTTTGAAGGTTGGCAATTTTATAATTGCAATTGCTAATTTTAAGCTTTTACATTAGATGCGTACATTTTTCCATTAATTAAAGTTTCTATTGGTGGTATTGAAAATCAATAGTTTGCATTCAGAGGAATCCAAAGATTGGCTCAAAAAAATAACTATGAGGTGGAAAGTCTATTGTGCAACTGTTACCAAATATGTGACTTCAGCCATATATTAGGATTTGGACAAAATCAGAATGGGAACTTTGAATGTGATTTATATGATGCTGATATGATTGTATGGTCTTTATACTTTCTTTGCTTATTATTATTTCTTTTTCATTTTAGATTAAACTTGCTATTGAGGATGTCAAGGTCAAAGAAAATGAGTTTAAGGTTGGTTATTCTGCAGGAATTTTAGAAATGTGTGATTATCATAACCATCCCTTAAGGTGGAAGAGTGGGAGACATTTTCATTATACACACAAGCACACACGCACATATACATATAGAGATTAAAAAAAAACACATCCATATTACACACGTGCACACTAGCAGAGATTTCACAGAGATTTTTCTGTATACTGATTTGCCCTATCTTGAACTTGTAAGCTTCTTTCTTTTCAATTCTTAATTGGAAACAAACAATAATTTTGTGGCTTTTAAAAACTGATATCGCAGAAGAACTTATTTAATTATTTGTTCTAATGAATGATCTAGCCAGAGCTAAAAGCAGCTGATATAAGTGCTCTTGAAGAGGAATATAATGCTCTTTTGTCAGACAAAGCTGGAGAAACTGAATACTTGCAGTCTATAGAGAAACAAGTAGAAAAACTCAAGGTAAACTACGTTTAATCCACAGGAAAGTTATACAAGGTACTCAAGTAATTATCTACAAAATTGTTATAACGTGTATTGAGATGCAGACATGAAACAGAAATAATCAAGTGGCAATTTTTAATTAATATTTTCTGTCTTAAGTAAAACTTAAAGATGGGTTTCAATTTTCTCTTGAAAATTTTCCCCTGCATTTATGCCTCTTATTTTGTAGGAAATCTGTCATGTGATAAAATGTGCTTGTGGTGAGGAATACACAGTTGAATTGAATACGCGGTAGCAGTGTTCGAGAACATGAAAACTACTGGAGGCTGTTAGTTCAGTTGTTCATGCTGACCTTGATTCAGATAATATTGTATGCCCGTTCATAATTGATGCATTTTGTAATGAATGGATGGATCCTTGGATTCTGATTGTATTTTCCATTCAATACACAGATTTAATCTGATTCCTAGGCCAATATACAGGGATCCACGGCAATTCTATCAAAACAAAAGCGGTCCTTACAAAATGAATGAATGTTATATACTGTTAAATATAAAGAGTATTGAGAGACATATATGAATAACCCGTGTGTTTCAACTACACAGCGGAATCTCTTTATATAGACACAGGGTATTAAATAACCCTAATTTACAGTAATGCTAACGGGCCAGAATACTTATATTTACAGCCCATATATATTATTTACATTCTAATATAATATTTAACACTCCCCCTCAAGCTGGAGCATATAAATCAAATGCATCTAGCTTGTTACATATATAACTAATTCTAGGACCTCGCAATGACTTCGTAAACACATATGCTAACTGATCATTGGATTTGACAAAGCTGGTGATGATGTCACCTGATTCAATCTTTTCTCTAACAAAATGGCAGTCAATCTCAATATGCTTGGTGTTGGATATTTGCCTATTTTTGATATTATTGACAAACATACATCATTAAATAAATCTAACATTTGTAAACTGAGAAAAATTTCAGGATCAACAACTCAACCCTACAAACTTGAGACAATTGCTTGGAACTTAAGAAATCAACAAAAGCTTGAAGATTCACAGGCAAATCGATTGGTCAAATCGATTCTGTAACAGGGTTGAATGAAATTATGCAGTCTGGAAGTAAGCAATCGATTGACACAATCGATTTGCACAATAAAGCCTGATATCAATCGATTAGGCAAATCGATTGGTACATCTATCAGAAAATAAATTGTGCAAGTCAGAGAGCTTGTTAGCCTCAAATCGATTGGGCAAATCGATTGGTTAATTCTCCAGGACTGAACTGATTGCTCACATCGATTAGACAAATCGATTGGTATATTTACTGAAATTAAAATGTGCAAGTCAGTAGCCTGTCTTGTGTTCAAATCGATTTGGTAATTCGATTGAGCCAATTATATCAGTGTTGATATTTGTCTATATCGATTGGGATAATCGATTTCGAAGGTCACATAGCCAAACCAACAATGAGCAAATCGATTGGCCAAATCGATTTACCCAAATCTACTTCAAAACAGAGTTGGTCTAGGACATACGCAATCGATTATCACAATCCACTAAATCATTTATGTTGAAATAAGTTTGGCATCAATCGACTGGGTAAATCGATTGAATGAACCAAACAATAAAATGAGCTTCAGACTTAAATCCACAATTGATTAGACACATCGATTATGTTGTTTAAAATCAATTTTGTATCTTTTTAAAATCGATTGGGCAAATCGATTGATGTATGTGTCTCTGGAACCAGTGAAATCGATTGACCAATTCGATTGGTACAAAAGTTTTTAGAAACAGTGATGGATTAAGGATGATGTATATAGTTGCATCGATTGGACACATCGATTGTTTTGATCTCGTTGTTGGAACAAAACACTACAAATCGATTGTGCACATTGATTCACATATAAACATTCATCCAAGTCTGAAGAACTCAGGTAAACTAATCGATTGGGTAAATCGATTAGTATGTGCAGTTTCAAGATTCAAGAAAAACAAGATTCGCGAAATCGATTGGACAAATCGATTAGCCTGCTTTACAACTTTAAGAAATCGATTGGCCTAATCGATTGACACGTTTTTCCTGAAACTATATAAACTGCATTTACTCATTTCTTCTCATAATAAGAATCATAACAACCATACTCATACCACAGTGATAACAACTGAAAATATTACAATCCTTTCCCAACTGATATTACTTTGAATATCTTTTTCAGCCTTAAACAATTTACATTGGTGATCAACAAGGATTGAAAAAGACAACAATTGAGAAAGATAGCTTTGAGAAGAATGAAGATCAAGAACGTTGTATATTTGATCATTTGAAATTTCTGTAATTCAAATTCTGTAACCAAATTACTTTGAGAAAATCCAGTTACAACTGGTAGTGATCTTTTGTGATTGAGGGACCTCATCAAAAGGACACTTGACTGAAATCTTGGAAGAGTTTGTGGGAGATAAACTCTGGGATTCAGGGAGAGAAGACTAGAATATAAAAGAATAGTTTAAGATTGATAGGCGAGGAGCTGGAACATCTGTAAACTGATTCTAAGACATTCTAGTGAAAAGGCTAAGATCGGGTTTGATCTTAGGACTGGATGTAGGCCGTCACAAAGTGGCTGAACCAGTATAAATATCTGCGTACACTTTTATTTCCCTTATCTCTTTTAGATTTCTGCAATTATTGTGTTCTTGATATTGATTGAATGCATGATAAAGATTCTGTGTTAGATAGCTTTGCATGACAAATTGTTTTGACATAGCTGCATGAAAATCAATATCCTGAATTCAAACTGTTTTGATGCACTTCTCCATATAATCAATAACTGATATTACTTGACATTCTTTAAAATTGATTATTAGGGACCTTCCACAATCTTATGTTTTGTAAATTTACAATTTATAAAACTGCTGTGCATTTTGTTAGAATAGATATAATTCTTGCATACATTTCCATAAAACTGAGGCCTGATTACCATCAATTGGTATCAGAGCCAGCTTTTGTAAGAGTAACTCTCATCAAAAGAACATGGCCTCTGATTTCCTCGGAGTGGGTGCGTCGTTAGCAAGGCCTCCTGCCTTTAACGGTGTAGCATACATGTATTGGAAACAACGCATGTTAATTTTTCTTGAAGCTAGTGGTATTGACATTCTTGATGCTGTAGAGAATGGACCTTTTGTGCCAACCATAGCAGGTACTGGTGATTCAGCAATCTTAAAGCCTAAAAGCGACTGGTCTGAAGATGACAAAAAGAAAGTTGGGTACAACGCCAAAGCCAAGAACATTATTACTGCAGCCTTGAGTCATGATGAATTCTTCAGAGTCTCAAATTGCAAGACAACAAAACAGATGTGGGATACACTTCAGCAGACACATGAAGGAACCACAAACGTAAAGAGAGCTCGAATAAACACTCTCATGCACGAGTATGAGTTGTTTAGCATGAAGAAAGAAGAAACAGTCAACGACATGCAGACTCGATTTACACACATAATCAACAACCTAAATGCACTAGGAAAAGAAATAGATAACGAACAGCAAGTGAGCAAAGTCATGCGATGTCTAACTCGGGAATGGCAACCAAAGGTTACAGCCATTGCAGAATCAAAGGATACCGGGAGCATGGCTATAGCTACATTGTTTAGTAAACTGAGAGAACATGAAATGGAACTACATAGACTCAATGAAGCTGAATTAGTTGACAGAAAACGAAAAGGATTGTCGTTGAAAGCCCAAACACATCAGTCTAAATCTGAACATGGAAGTAGCTCAGATGAATCCAGCAGTAAGGATAATGAAGAACCTGAACTGGGGTTACTTTTCAAGAAGTTTAAGAAATTTCTGAAAAAGAAAGACAACAAATTCAGAAAACAATCAAGCTCAAAGAACAATGACAGTAAGACAATCACATGCTATGAATGTGGAAAAACTAGTCATATAAAGGCTGATTGTTACAAGCTGCAGAACAAAAACAGAAATTCCAAAACTAAAGGCAAGGAACCAGCTCAGAAAAACAGAAAAGCCTACATGGCATGGAATGACAATGAAGAATCCTCCACATCTTCAGAAACTGAAGAAGCAAATCTATGTCTCATGGCTAACACGGATTCTGAATCAGAAAGTGAGGTAAGTTCACAATATAATCCTTCCTTTGATGAACTGCAAGATGCGTTTAATGAGTTGCATGCTGAGTATGTTAAATCTGTTAAGCAGTTAGTAAGCGCAAAGAAAATGCTTGAACAACAGTGCATATTGCATGATCAAATGAAAACTGATTATAGAAAAATTGAAGACTTATGTGAACAATTAAAAATAGACTCATATGAAAAATCTGCCAAATGCAATGATCTTGAAAATTCTATTGCTTTATTGAAGTCTGATTTATTGAAATTCTCTAGTAGCAAGGATAAACTGAATGACATCCTTAGCAACCAGAGAAATGTCAATATAAAATCTGGACTTGGTTTTAACAAAAATATGCATGTTAATAAGAATAGAACTAAGCATGGAATAGGATATGGTAATGTTCATCATTACCAGAAATTTGTTAAGTCTAGTCACATGCAAAATATCTTTGTCAAACCAAAACAGTATGTATCCTCTGCTGTTACTTGTCATTTTTGTTGTAGAAAAGGACACTATGTTTACAATTGAAAATACAAAAGACTTGCTAACAGAGGATATAAACAGATTTGGAAGATTAAGACACAAGATGTTGAAACTCACCCCCAGGACCCAATTTAAGTTGGGGACCTAAATTGAAATTCTAAATTTATTGCAGGTATGCTTGAGATCCACGAAACATCAATGGTATCTTGACAGTGGATGCTCAAAGCATATGACAGGGGACAAGTCAATGTTTATGTCCCTAAATCTGAAAGACGGTGGATTTGTAAAGTATGGCGATAATAACAAGGGCAAGATCTGCGGTGAAGGTAACATTGGCAGCGAATCGACTGCTATAATTAAAAATGTCTTATACGTAGAAGGGCTGAAACACAACCTTCTAAGTATCAGTCAGCTGTGTGACAACGGTTTTCAAGTAAGCTTTTCACCACTCTCTTGCACAATTGAAAACAAACCTGATAAAAGCATGAAATTGGTAGGTGATAGAGTTAACAATATCTATATGCTTGATTTAACTGCTGTACCTACTGATTCTGTTTGTTGCTTATTATCAAATGCTGATGAAACATGGTTATGGCATAAACGTATTGCACACATTCATATTGGTCATTTGAATAGACTTGTTAGCAAACAACTAGTCATAGGACTCCCTGACAAGAAGTTTACTAAGGATAGGCTATGTGATGCTTGTGAACAAAGTAAACTTGTCAAAACCTCTTTCCCCCAATAGACTTAGTCAAAACCGATAGGGTTTTGCAGCTGCTTCATATGGATCTCTTTGGTCCTTCTCAGGTGAGAAGTTTTGGTGGAAATTTGTATGGTTTTGTACTAATCGATGATTATTCTAGATTCCAATGGACATTCTTTCTGACTCATAAAAGTGAAGCTTTTTCTGTTTTTAAAAAGTTTGCAAATTTGGTACAAAATGAAACAAGTTAGAAAATTATGTCTATCAAAAGCGATCATGGAGGAGAATTCCAAAATGATGCTTTTGATACATATTGTGAACAGAATGGTATTCATCACATGTACTCAGCCCCTAGGACACCACAGCAAAATGGTGTAGTTGAAAGGAAAAATAGGTCTTTGGAGGAATTAGCTAGGACCATGCTTAAGGACTCCAAGGTACCTAAATTTTTCTGGGCTGATGCAGTTAGTACTGCCACACATGTTGTCAACAGGGTCTTGATTAGACCAATCCTTAGGAAAACTCCATACGAGTTATATAAGGGTAGAAAGCCAAATATTTCTTACTTTAGAGTTTTTGGTGTAAGTGCTTTGTTTTGAACAATGGTAAGGAACACCTGGGTAAGTTTGATCCTAAGGCAGATGAGGGTATCTTTCTAGGTTATTCCCAAACTAGCAAAGCCTACAGAATCTACAATAAAAGAACAAAGACTATAGAAGAGTCAGTTCATGTAAAGTTTGATGAATTTTTTAAAGAAAACATGAACAAAACTCCTTCTATAGTTGATGCATCTTTGGATGATAATGTAGAATCTGAACCATTAGAACCAGAGGTAGTTGCAACCCAATCCAATAGTGACTGTGTTGAACCTGTTGCAGTAGATGAGTTACCTAAGGAGTGGAAGTTCAATAGAAACCATCCCATAGATAACATCATAGGGGACATCTCTAGAGGAGTGGCAACCAGGAGAAACCTTAGTCATTTCTGTAACCTTACAGCCTTTGTATCTCAGATTGAACCTAAGAACATTAAGGAAGCCTTACTAGATAGTGAGTGGATACTTGCTATGCAAGAGGAGTTGAACCAATTTGAGAGAAACCAAGTGTGGATTCTAGTACCTAAACCAGAAGATAAACACATCATAGGAACAAGATGGGTGTTTAGAAACAAATTGGATGAGAATGGTGTGATCACTAGAAACAAAGCTAGGTTAGTGGCCAAGGGTTACAATTAGGAAGAAGGGATAGATTTTGATGAAACCTATGCCCCTGTAGCTAGGTTAGAAGCCATTAGAATCCTGCTGGCCTTTGCGTGTATCATGGACTTCAAACTTTATCAAATGGATGTGAAAAGCGCCTTTCTCAATGGTGACATCCAAGAAGAAGTGTTTGTTAGCCAAACCCCTGGTTTTGAAAATCCTAATTTTCCTAATCATGTGTACAAGCTAACAAAGGCTCTCTATGGATTGAAACAAGCTCCTAGAGCTTGGTATGAGAAACTAAGCACTTTCCTCATTCAACAAAAATTTGTAAGAGGCAATGTTGATAAAACTCTTTTTATAAAAACTAATGAAAATGATATATTGCTGGTCCAAATTTATGTTGATGACATAATATTTGGATCAACCAATAACAAGCTTTGCAAAGACTTTGAAAATTTAATGAAAGGTAAATTTGAAATGTCTATGATGGGAGAACTCTCCTATTTTCTGGGATTTCAAATTAATCAAAGCAAGCTTGGAATCTTCATTAGCCAAACAAAATATTGCAATGATTTAATAAAGAAGTTTTGTTTTGATAAATACAAATCCATTGATACACCTATGAGTTCAGCTAGTAACCTAGATAGGGATGAGATGGGAAAACCAGTAGATATTTCTAAGTATAGGAGCATGATAGGATCTCTACTGTACCTTACTGCAAGCAGGCTTGACATTATGTTCAGTGTTTGCTTGTGTGCCAGCTTTCAGTCAAATCCTAAGGAATCTCATCTTAGCGCAGTTAAGAGGATTTTCCGGAATCTTATAGGAAATAGGAATCTCGGCTTATGGTACCCCAGAGGATCTACGTGTTCATTGGTTGGTTTTTCAGACTCAGATTTTGCTGGATGTAAGTTTGATAGGAAGAGTACTTCAGGCACTTGTCACCTACTTGGAAACTCTCTTGTATCATGGTTTAGCAAGAAGCAAACGAGTATTGCACTTTCTACTGCCGAAGCGGAATACATAGCAGCCGGGAGCTGTTGTGCTCAGATTCTTTGGATGAAACAACACTTATTGGACTTTGGTGTGGACTTAGGAACCGTGCCTATCATGTGTGATAACATAAGTGCTATATGTATCACTAAGAATCCAGTAATGCACTCCAGAACCAAGCACATTGAAATTCGGCATCACTTTATTCGAGATCAGTTTCAAAGTGGGAATATTAAGCTGGAATATGTCAACACAACTGAGCAGTTAGCAGACATATTCACCAAAGCCTTGCCAAAGGAAAGCTTCCATTACATCAGGATGAAACTGGGCATAATAGATCCAAGTGAGATCTGAATTATGTGCCAAATCGATTAGGCAAATCGATTTGACCCATAATATATCTATTTGTCTTAGTTTGAACACTCGAAATCGATTAGGGAAATCGATTTAGCCTATTATGTATGAGAATTCAAGTGAAAGGAATCGATTTGGATAATCGATGCTGATACAAGTTACATTCTGGACTGATATGACAGAGAAATGAATAATCTCGAAATCGATTTGGGAAATCGATTTACAATGTACCAATCGATTTGGGGAATCGACTGTTACATCTGTTGTGAGATTTTCAATTGACAATCGATTTGGGAAATCGATGCTGATATGGATTGTTGTTCTGAACTGTTACTTGATGATTACTGGACTGGCTCGAAATCGATTTGGTAACTACTAATCGATTAGGGCAATCGATTAGCAATATTACCGTTGGAATTTTTACTAGCCGTTACAGTACTTATTACTTTCACCTCTTTCACTTCCCCAGTAACGGTATGATAAATCGATTGACCCAATCGATTTGCACTTCAGAAAGTATATAAACAACAGTGTTCAATCGATTTCAGTCACAGTTAACCCACTCTCAATCGATTTTGCCTCAGAAATTCATACTCTCTCTTTGTGTTTCAATCACTGTTCATCACCTCCCTCAATCCTAATCACTAAAATGGCAAGAGTGAAGCAAACTCAACCAAGAACTCCATCTCCATGTTCATCATCAAGTGGTAGAACTCCATCACCTCCTCCTACCTTGACAAAAAGAGTACCAATCCCTACTCATAAGATACTAGCCAAAGATAAAGGGAAGGGTATTGCTACTGATCAAGGAAAGAACAACAAGCGAAAAGAGCCGCCTATGGAAAAGCTTCTTGCTGATGCAATGAAGGAGATTGCCAGTAAGAAGAAGAAGAAAAACAACACTTCTTCTCCTCCTCCCAAGAAGGCTCCTTCAAAAACTAAGCCTATAGAAGTGTCTGATTTGCCTCCTGCTTTTCTCAAACGGAAGATACACGTAGCACGCTACATGGACTTCGCCTATTTCGACGAAGACGGATTCACCTTCCAAGATCATCTACGGTTTCACGGTTTAGAAGCCTTCCTCTCATGCTCACTGGATTCATATCCTAACTTGGTTAGGGCCTTCTACTCATCCTTCAAAATGAGTGAAGTGGGATTCAAAGCTACAGTCAAAGGAAAGAAGATTTCCATGACCTTTGAGGAGTTCTCGAGCCTCTCGGGACTGCCTTATCATGGAAACTCTGTGGATGGATGCTCCGAAGCCGACGCTGCTGATGAAGGCTGGGAAGCATCTCTGGATCGTCATACAGCGGTGCAGGACCTGATGGTTGAGGGTTTTGCCGAGTCAGTGGCACTTCCTATTGGCCAAATGAAGGTTCAGCAAAGAATGCTGATGTACGCTTTGACCCGGATGCTTGTTCCCAGATCCGGAAACCATGCTGTAGTCCAACGCTTGGACATCGTGCTGCTGTGGGGTTGTGCAAAGAGCTCAAGATGAGCTGGGCTTGGATAGTCCTCAGGCATATGTTAGAAGCTGCACAAGGGAAGCTGGTACTTCCTTACCCCCAACTAATCACTAAAATCCTGGAGCACTTCAAGATTTCTTTTAAAGGTGAAGAGTCGACCAAGACTATTCTGTCTTTTGGAGAATCCATTGTGAATCAGATGCAGCTGCGCAAGGTCAATGGAGTTTGGATGCGTCCTCAGGCTAGTGCTGAACAAACCCAACAAAGTGCTGGACCACCAGCTGCTGAGTCTGTTCCAGGAAGCTCTGACGTTATTACCAAACTGCTTGGGTTAATGGAAGCGCAGGCTGCTCACAGCACCAGAATGGAGAATGCTCTGCAGAAGCTTCAGGCTGATCTGACTTTGATTGCACAGGATGTGGCAGCAATCCAGGAACATCTAGGCATTAAGTTGTCTTTCAGTGATGTTGCTGAGATTGGAAGACAGGCAACAGAAGAACAAACTCCGACACACGCTGAGGTTGCTGCAACTCATGTTGAGGAGACACCTGCTGAGGGTAATACAGCGGTCTCAGCCTCTTCCCCAGATGATAATGAGGACCAGCCAACCTTAGATGTTTAGGATTTTAGTTTCTTTTTTTCTTCTTTTTGTATCTTTGTACTTTCTTTGTAATTTTGCCTGAATGAATGAATATTTTTCGCATAACTTTTTGATTATAAAGTGTGTTGCATCTCATTAACAATACGTGCCATAATCCTGTTTACTTTCGCATTTGTTTTATTTTTTTTTTGTTTTTCACTGCTCCTGTTGCTAATCTCTCACTTTTTCAGTTTTAGCTAGTAACTCCGGGGGAGCTCAGTTCTGAGTTTTATTTTGTTACTCCTTTTTGACTCAAATGACAAAGGGGGAGAACAATTTAAAACTTGTATTTGTATTTTGAACTAACCCTTATTTTATATGCTGATACTTGTTAATGCTCTAATACTTGTCAAGCCTTACAATGATAATATAATCACCCTAACTAATCACTTTGCAATCGCTCTGATACATCATGGGCACTCAGAGTTAGGGGGAGCTTAACTAGACTGTTGTAATTAAAACTGTTTATTATGTTTCCTTGAAATATTTCTCAAGTTAAAATTGCATGTTTGTCACTTAAATCAAAAAGGGGGAGATTGTTGGATATTTGCCTATTTTTGATATTATTGACAAACATACATCATTAAATAAATCTAACATTTGTAAACTGAGAAAAATTTCAGGATCAACAACTCAACCCTACAAACTTGAGACAATTGCTTGGAACTTAAGAAATCAACAAAAGCTTGAAGATTCACAAATCTACTTCAAAACAGAGTTGTTCTGGGACATACGCAATCGATTATCACAATCCACTAAATCATTTATGTTGAAATAAGTTTGGCATCAATTGACTGGGTAAATCGATTGAATGAACCAAACAATAAAATGAGCTTCAGACTTAAATCCACAATTGATTAGACACATCGATTATGTTGTTTAAAATCAATTATGTATCTTTTTAAAATCGATTGATGTAAGCCACTATGTCTTTGGAACCAGTGAAATCGATTGACCAATTCGATTGGTACAAAAGTTTTTAGAAACAGGGATGGATTAAGGATGATGTATATAGTTGCATCGATTGGACACATCGATTGTTTTGATCTCGTTGTTGGAACAAAACACTACAAATCGATTGTGCACATCGATTCACATATAAACATTCATCCAAGTCTGAAGAACTCAGGTAAACTAATCGATTGGGTAAATCGATTAGTATGTGCAGTTTCAAGATTCAAGAAAAACAAGATTCGCGAAATCGATTGGACAAATCGATTAGCCTGCTTTACAACTTTAAGAAATCGATTGGCCTAATTGATTGACATGTTGTTTTTCTTGAAACTATATAAACTGCATTTACTCATTTCTTCTCATAATAAGAATCATAACAACCATACTCATACCACAGTGATAACAATTGAAAATATTACAATCCTTTCTCAACTGATATTACTTTGAATATCTTTTTCAGCCTTAAACAATTTTCATTGGTGATCAACAAGGACTGAAAAAGACAACAACTGAGAAAGATAGCTTTGAGAAGAATGAAGATCAAGAACGTTGTATATTTGATCATTTGAAATTTCTGTAATTCAAATTCTGTAACCAAATTACTTTGAGAAAATCCAGTTACAACTGGTAATGATCTTTTGTGATTGAGGGACCTCATCAAAAGGACACTTGACTGAAATCTTGGAAGAGTTTGTGGGAGATAAACTCTGGGATTCAGGGAGAGAAGACTAGAATATAAAAGAATAGTTTAAGATTGATAGGCGAGGAGCTGGAACATCTGTAAACTGATTCTAAGACATTCTAGTGAAAAGGCTAAGATCGGGGTTGATCTTAGGACTGGATGTAGGCCGTCACAAAGCGGCTGAACCAGTATAAATATCTGCGTACACTTTTCTTTCCCTTATCTCTTTTAGATTTCTGCAATTATTGTGTTCTTGATATTGATTGAATGCATGATAAAGATTCTGTGTTAGATAGCTTTGCATGACAAATTGTTTTGACATAGCTGCATGAAAATCAATATCCTGAATTCAAACTGTTTTGATGCACTTCTCCATATAATCAATAACTGATATTACTTGACATTCTTTAAAATTGATTATTAGGGACCTTCTGCAATCTTATGTTTTGTAAATTTACAATTTATAAAACTGCTGCGCATTTTGTTAGAATAGATATAATTCTTGCATACATTTCCATAACTGAGGCCTGATTACCATCACTTGGTCCTTTCATGAAAAACAGGATTCGAGGCAATGTGTAATGCAGCTTGATTATCATATATTAGTGTCATTGTGCTGGTCTCTTCAAATTGAAGTTCTTTCAGTAACTGTTTCAGCCAGATGAGTTCACATGTTACTAGTTCCATGGCCCTGTATTCTGCCTCAGCGTTGGATCTTGCAACAACATTTTGTTTCTTACTCTTCCAAGATATTAAATTTCCTCCTATGAGTACACAATACCCGGAAGTTGATCGTCTATCTATGGGTGAGCCTGCCCAATCAGCATCTGAGTAGCTAATTATCTGAGTATGTCCTCTATCTTCATAAATGAGACCTTTTCCAGGTGCACTTTTGATGTATTTAAGAATCCGGATTACAGCATCCATATGTTCTTGGCAAGGAGAATTTAAGAACTGACTTACCACACTGACAGCAAAGGAAATGTCAGGACGAGTGACTGTGAGATAGTTTAATTTTCCAACCAATCTCCTATATCTTCCTGAATCTGATAGAGGCTCCCCTTGATTGGGTAGGAGTTTGACATTTGGATCCATAGGAGTATCAACTGACTTGGCATTTAGTAGGCCAGTTTCTTCAAGAATATCCATGGCATATTTTCTTTGTGAAATTACAAGACCATCCTTGGATTGAGCTACTTCAATACCTAGAAAATAACGAAGTTTACCAAGATCTTTAGTTTGAAATTTATTTGAGAGATATTGTTTTAACTGTAGTATTCCTTGCTGATCACTACCAGTTATAACAATGTCATCCACGTAAACAATAAGATAGATGCACCCTTGGGCTGTGTGATGATAAAATACAGAGTGATCGGCTTCACTGCGGATCATACCAAATTCTTGTACTACCGAGCTGAATCTGCCAAACCAAGCTCTAGGAGACTGTTTAAGACCATAAAGGGACCTGTGTAGCCGACAAACCATGTTAGAAGACTCCCCCTGAGCAACAAATCCTGGTGGTTGCTCCATATACACCTCCTCGGCAAGATCACCGTGCAAGAAAGCATTTTTAATGTCAAGCTGATGGAGGGGCCAATGTCTAATTGCTGCAATGGAGTAAAATAGCCTGACATATGCCATTTTGGCAACCGGTGAGAATGTATCACTGTAATCCAACCCAAAAATCTGAGTATATCCCTTTGCTACCAAACGAGCCTTAAATCGATAAATCTTACCATCAGGATCCACCTTCACTATATAAATCCAACGGCACCCAACTACTGACTTCCCATGAGGTAGAGGTACCAACTCCCAAGTACCACTGCCTTGTAGAGCACACATCTCATCAAGCATTGCTTGCCTCCACTCAGGGTGGGATAATGCTTCACCTGTAGTTTTAGGAATAGAAACAGAAGACAAGGAGGACAAGCAAGTGTAATGTAAAGGTGAAAGACGATGATAACACAAATCAATATAATGAGGAGATGGATTACGGGTGGTGCGAATATCCTTACGAATAACAATGGGAAGGTCAGGCTCAGGTGGCAGGGCCGGATCCAGAGGTGGCGTCGGAGGTGAGTCTGTAATAGGAGTAGGAACAGGCACAACCGAGGATAAACGACGACACTGATATGTTTGTAGTGGTCGTGGAGGTTGGGGGTAGACTCGGCAGGTTCTATAGGAATCTGAGTGGGTGGGAGAGGGATAACTACTTGAGGAGGTTCAGGATTAATGTCCTGATAGGGCTCAGTAACTACTTGAGGAGGTTCGGGATTAATGTCCTGATAGGGCTCAGTAGCTATATGGGTAGGTTTAAAATATTGTACAGACTCGAAAAAGGTAACATCAGCAGATGTAACGTAGCGGTGTAATGTGGGAGAATAACAACGATAGCCTTTTTGAGACCGATGATAACTGAGAAAGACACACTTGAGCGACCGAGCTGACAATTTGTCCAAACCGGGGGATAAATTGTGAACAAAACACGTGGACCCATAGACACGAGGTGGTAATGGGTGAAGAGGGGTATCGGGAAAAAGGATCGAATAGGGGATATTGCCATCAAGGACAGAAGATGGCATACGGTTAATAAGGTAGCACGCCGTTAAGACTGCATCCCCCCAAAATCGGAATGGAACATTTCCATGGAGAAGTAAGGTTCGTGTGGTTTCAATGAGATGCCGATTTTTGCGTTCGGCTACCCCAATTTGCTGAGGTGTATGAGGACATGAGGTTTGGTGTAAAATACCGTTGGAAGCCATAAAATTTTGAAATTGATGAGACAAATATTCTCGAGCATTATCACTTCTTAAGGTACGAATGGAAACTCCAAATTGGGTTTTAATTTTTTTATAAAATTGCTCAAAGATGGAAAACAATTCAGTTCTATTTTTCATTAAAAATAACCACGTACAACGAGAATAATCATCAATAAAAGTAACAAAATACTTAGACTCTAAAGTAGACATAGTACGAGAGGGACCCCAAACATCAGAGTGAACTAAAGCAAAAGGAGAGGATACTCTTTTATTGACTCGATCGGGAAAATTACTACGGGTGTGTTTCCCTAACTGACACGACTCACAATGTAAAGTAGATAACTTAGATAAACTAGGCACCAGTTTTTGTAGTTTGGTAAGACTTGGGTGTCCTAGCTGAGCATGGATAGTATGTGGGGACTCTGTGGCAGAGCACGTCTTGGATGTTGTAGAAAGGTAATAGAGGCCTTGTGACTCACATCTGACGCCAATCGTCCTGCCCGAATTCCGGTCCTGCAAGGTAACATTATCATTAGTGAAAGTAATAATACAGTTATGAGATCGAGTCAATCGACTAACTGAAAGTAAATTAAAGGGGCATCCAGGTACATAGAGAACAGATGCAACTGAGATAGAAGGGAGAATGTGGACAGTGCCAACTCCTTGAGATCGAGTTTGAGTACCATTGGCAGAAGTTATAGTAGGTAAAAAACCAGATGTAGAAAGTGACAAAAAGAGACCGTTATTACCAGTAACATGATCAGACTCACCAGAATCAAGAACCCAAGGGCCGAGAGAAGATGAATGAGAGAGGTAAACTGATGAGTTACCAGTATGTGCAACCGAAGAAGGAGAACTAGGGTTTGGATGACTCTGAACCCATCGGAGAAAATCTTCATAGTTTGCCGGGGAGCCTTGTGGAGATGGTGTAGTCTGAATAGTGGCAGAAGGATCAAGCTGAGTTGCATTTATCGAAGGCGAAGGCTTGCCATGCAACTTCCAGCAGCGATCAATAGTGTGTCCAAGCCGATGACAATGGTCACACTTGGGACGAGGCTTAGAGCTGGATGGTCCTCCACGAGAACGTTACTGATTATGTCCCTGAGATGCAAGGGCAGCAGTGTCACCCGGAACTGAAGTAATAGACTGCTCAACTAGATGTTTTGCTGGTACTCGAAGGAGGATCGCTGAAGCAGTAGACATATTCGGAATAGTAACAGACCCCAAAATTTGATCACGAGTTGCAGAGTACTCCTGGGGTAGGCCATATAGTGTAAGAAGCATGAAGAAGGTGCTGCGTTGATCCAACTCATTCTTATGTTCAACTGGATTACTTGCAGCAGGAGGGAGTAGCTCATTAAAGTCATGAAGTGCACTATGAACGGTGCCAAGATATGCAGAAATAGAGCCATCGAGTGACTTCGGAGTAATGATGTTCAACAAGCGGTGACAAACTCCATAGAGACGTTGTGTGTCGTTAGTATAGAGTACCTTTGCTTGACTCCAAATCGATTCACACGTGATATGCGGACGAAAAATCGGTTTAATATCTGGATGAAGTGTAGACTTAATGACACTACACAACTGAGCATCAATCTGGCTCCATTTGGATGATTTAGTCACACTCACCTTTTCAGGGTTTTGGGTGAGGTGATCCTCGTAACCTTGACCACGTAGCCAAAGTTTGATGTCGGCAGCCCAACTATCATAATTTGATTCATTCAGTTTTTCAACTGAGAGAGGAGAAGTGATGTAGTTGGTGAAGATACTCCTGGTTTCAGACTGAGATGCCATGGTCAGCAAAGGTTGTCAGAAAACTCGTCGAAACCGAGAAAACAAGGGCTGTTTGAATTGGAAGTCGTATATCCGTAACTCGAAACTGAAAACTGAGGGCAGATATGGAAGCAGGAGGCCGAGGCGAGTGCTGTGGCAGAAAAATCACCGTGAACGGCTGCTGGACCCGCCGTCACGCGCGGTGAAAGTGGGCGGCGCGTGAGATCCACGCGCGGGATATGCAGCGGCGCGTGAGGCTGTTCCTGGAGGCGCGGCGGAAGGGTTTGGCCGATCTGGGGTGTTCGGCGCTGATGGAGTGGTCGTTCGTCGAAAAATCTCGTTAGAAACAGTGACGGCAGCAACGGCAGCGACGGTAAAGCGTGAACGGCTGAACAAAAAATTGAGGAATCAGCAGTTCAACGGCAGAGGGCGGGAAACCAGAGTTGAGAACACGGTTTGCCGAAAAAAAAAAAAAATTCACCGGAGACAGTGGGTCGACCGGGTAGTTGACGATTAGGGTTTGTCTCTCAGTTGGCTCTAGATACCATGTTAATTATAAAGAGTATTGAGAGACATATATGAATAACCCGTGTGTTTCAACTACACAGCGGAATCTCTTTATATAGACACAGGGTATTAAATAACCCTAATTTACAGTAATGCTAACAGGCCAGAATACTTATATTTACAGCCCATATATATTATTTACATTCTAATATAATATTTAACATATACAAACCATGCCTTGGTTACCACTCCAACTCTCGTGCAGAAGACAAATGAACTGTGTAGAATACAAGTCATGCCGTAAGGAAGTAATTCTCGCTATCAAGTCTCATGATGAGTTAGCATGGACTCATTTTACCAATGGTTAGCTTTCCTTTCAAAGATGATAGAAATAACTCATAAGAGTAGTCAGCATGAGAGCTTGATGGATAATAAAACTCATAAGGTTTCATATTTAATAAAATAAAGATTGTGTAAAATAAATACATCGTACTATATTTATAAAGTTTATAAATGATTAACTACTAACTACTTTTTAACAACTCTTAACTAACTTACAAAGGAGTTACAACTAATCCATCTAACCAAATACCTATAACTAAAATCAACTATATTTCTAACACGCTCCCAAAAACTCAAGGTTAGAGGATTCTTAACTTGAGTTTGGATTACAATGATTAGACCCAAACATGAAGAAAAAAATGATCAAACCCAAGGAGAGGAAAAAAATAGAAAATAAAAAACTAACAAATTGCTAACACAACTAGTGTTGTAACAAGAACAGATGTACGCCTAGTCCACCAAACCATCCTTCAAGAATACCTGGATGGTGAATTCCACTTGAAGTAGTTCTAGAAATCACATCACCAGTCGTGTCAATAATTAGAACACCAATGTTATTGGTTACAACAAATTGCACATATCTCCACCAATGCTTTTCCATTTTCCCCAAAGGCATCCTCCATAAAACTTCCATACCAAGAAAGATTCCCTACCTTAGAAAAATTGATCCACAACTCAATTGACTACAGTATTTATAATGCTCTTAGAATTATGGCAATACAACCAGGCACCATCCCCAACTTTTTAACGCAAGTAGGCTAACTCATGATCCCAACACCAAAAATTGTGGTGGACAAATTGAAAACAACACCAAAAAATGAAGCTCCATTAAATTCATGAAAAATTAGCATTTGTCTCTTGAACCTTAGGTTTCGTGAAAAAAAATGTCGTCATTAATTTTAAGAACCGTGCTAGCGCTGAAAACGATGTCGTGGAGATGGAGCTGAGATTTATTCATGTAATGGCTTCTTCCATCACAAATTATTGGTTAAATCCTTCTAAGTGAAAGGACTAAATGTAGTTACCAAGTTGGTGGTGAATCAAGATAAATCTACTTATGTCACTTTACTTCTACCTCTAATTACCTAAGCTTGATTGCTACTGCCTCTGTTTTAGTTAAAATCACTAAACCTGAACTAGCTCTAGAATAATTAAAAAGAATCCATCTTAGACAAATACAATTCAACCCCCTTCTCGTGTTTGCACCTTCAAATTGATCAAGGCGTGATCAAGAGAAAAGGTGTGAAGGAGAACATTCTGGTTCTAAAGTACGTAGTGAAGATTTTGATATTACTAAATGTATATTATGAGAACAATTTGTTTAGACAAATAACTTCATTAAACGTGCAACAATTAAAACAAGAAAATCAGAGGACCGTACTAGAGGAAGGTACCAAATGAGGCGACTAGAGGAAGCTACCCGATGATGTAACACCCCAAATTTTATAATAAATAATTTCATTTATCTAATAGGATTAAAAAAAAAATTAATTATTTATTGCATGTGTTTATAATATGTGTTGATAAATAATTACGATTAATTTTCCTTTTGTGTTGGCTTAATAATTTATTTAAATTATTGATATGGATATTAAATATATTTACTTTTTTAATATTAATTTTAGATTGTTATTGTTTTTTTTGTGAAATATGTTATCATTATTGCTAACTTGATATTTAATAATTACTTATTTATTTTTATTCTAATGATAGTAACGCTAATAGAATTTTTTAAATAATAATAATAATATATAATATAAAAAATGGCCGATACAATAGAAATCAATTAAGTGGCTATTGTAAGCTATATCTAGTCCCACCGCCTAACACCAATAACCCTACATACTTTAGCAAACCAAATGCACGCCGCTGAAAAAAAAAATATTTGGAGACTTCATCTCTTTAATGTCTTATTGTACGAGATCGCCAAATGAGGTATGGGGTGAGAGAAAGTTCGATGAGTGTATATTAAGTGAGATGAACGGGAAAACTGGATTTCCCATAATTTATTCGGGACTCGCTACGTACAGCTGAAGTCCTTTGAGTAATAATTGACTAATGAGAAAACTTGAATTTGATGAGGTTAAAATAGGAGTTAGAAACTTTTATAGGTTGTTGTTTGATTTAAATTTTGAAGACTGTGTGGTAGTTGAATTATTGTAGAATTGTATTTGACGTATGTTGTGTTTTGTTTATAACTACCTTGATATTGTTATATGATATAAAATATGATGAGTTGTTATTAAGTTAATTTCAATTAACGTAATGTGTGTGAATGATTTAGTATTATTATCTGTGAGTGAAAATCATATATTATTGGAGTTTGTGTATTATGAGTATAAGTTTTGAATGTGATATATGACTATGAAAATATGCATTGATGATTACTTGTTGACTTATGATGTTACCACCTTGATGAATATCACAAAATGCATATTGTGTTTTATTGAATTGTGATGAACTCGATCTGTGCCAATGATGATTCTGTTAATGGAGTGAGTAATCTATGCCAATGAGGGGGAGAAATAGATGTTGATAATTTTTGAAGTGGAGATTATTTGGTCATCATATAATTAAGGCCTGACAAACCTAGTGATTCCGGGGAAGTACAACTGAATGAGTCTGATCGTGGCAATCTGCTGTTGTGCCTTAGGACAAGATTGTTAGACTTTGAAGGTACTCGGGTGGGGAACTCCTTGGTGACTTGGAGGTAGCACTCCAAATATCGGGAGCTACCATGCAACACACGTTTACCTTGACTTTCGCGTATATGTGTCTTAGGTTGAGTTTAGGAGATCTATGAGGATATGACCAAATTGAATTGTCCGTCCACTTGTGTGGTGGCATAGCATCAAGCCTCCTAACCAAGTACTTCAGAGTTAGAATGGTACCAAAGAAAGAGGAGGAGTATTGAGTATAAGAGCATGCATAACATTACTTGATTTGTGGGTTTACTTACTTGATGTTATGGATTGTATTGTGCTTTAATAGGATACGATGTTTAATATATTTTACGAATTCTTCTCAATTATGTTATACTATTACATGTTTTCGAAGCTCACCCCTCGTTGCTTGTGTTTGACGCTTGCAAAAGTGCAATCATATTAGATTATCAGTTGGTGATCCACGCTCTGATAGGTGATATTGGGTGGGAGTAATTTTTCGTATTTTGTTGAGTTGTGAATTAATTTAGATTTTTGTAAATTCGATTAATAAATTGTGTTACTTTTATCTTTTATTCGGATGTAGAAATTAATTGTCTCTAAGTTTAGAACGTGTTTTTATGTTAAAATTTTTTATTTAATAAATCTCAACTATATTCGATATTAAAGGATTTTTAATTGAAATTTTTTTATGCAAATATTTTGTGTAAGTGTGAATGTAACTTCTTGAACTTTATAGTTTAAAAGAAAATTTTTATACTCTATTTTGGAACTGCTGCGAATCTCTTTCAAAACTAGTGTATTTTACTTTTTATTTCAATTTGGATTTAAGGTGTCACATTAGTGGTATCAGAGCTGGTCTCTCCAATTAGACCGTGTGGGTGATGTGTCTATTATCGTCGTGACGTGTTTCCAATTTGTGTTAGTGAAATTTAATCAAACTTAAATAAGTTAAGATAACTATACAAACCGCTGATATATATTTCTAACTTATTCTACATTTGTATAAAATAGTCGTTTATATATGTGCCTTATGATGTTTAATTTTTCTACCTACTTTAGAATCTTCTCATACTCTTAATTTACGTTTTAGGTGGTAGGTTTTCTAGTTGACATTTTCAAAACTTATTAGGAAGTAAAATATAGTCATGATAACATAAGTTTCATATCTTAATTTGGACATTTCAGTTTAGTCTTTAATCTAACACAATTTCTAGGTTAGTCTTTAATCTAACACAATTTCTGTCATTAGGCTTTGTCCTAAATTCTTTTGATCACTATATGATTATGACTCTATGCCATTTATATGATAAATGTCGTGAATAATATGATTATATAACTGATGTTGTGTGCTTATGCAATGTGTGATTTTTAGTAGAGTACATATCTTATCCTCTAATAATTTTAGATACAATTTGACTTTGATACATTAGTTTGGCTTTGCACATGTATAAGTGAACTCTTTTAAATCTTTTGTGAGCTTATAAAGTTATTTTATAATTTTTATTTGTAATCTTTAATTTATGTCTTAATGGATTTCTCTTGTTTAAGATGTCCGGTGGGCATTATGGGTTGTAGCTTTTTCCACATTTTTTTTGATTTTTATTTTTGAAGGTTTCTCTAATATGCGACTGCTACTTGTAGAATTGAGTGTCATTTTAGGTGGATGGTTACTCCTCATTTACAATGTTTATTGTGTTATTTCATTTGTTAGCTGCGGTAGATTGTAATATTGATTTTGTGTATGCAAACCCAGTTTCCCAAAATGACTACTCTTACCTTCTTCCTACAAACATAAAAAATAAATTGATCCTTTTGTGATTTAACTATAAAAGTTGATGCTTGCATATTTAATAAAGGGTGTCTGTTTGAGTATGCCAACTTTACTAGATTGACGGATTTATAGCTAGTTAGAAATGCAAATAATATTCATCGGAGAGTATATTACAAATTTGGAAGGTAGTAATGAATGGGTGAGTGGGGAGAAAGGATATGCAACAGTCTGAATAAATGCGTAATTTTGTTTGCTAAATGAAACCATGATCAAAGCATAAGTTTTTTTTTTTTTTTATTTAATCAATTTTTATATAACAATGATATTACATGATATCAATATATTTTCTTAATTTTCTAGATTATTACTCTATAGAATTTGATAGTTGTTTTTTCTTTCTTTGATTTTATTGGACTTTCAAATTTTACAAGTTATGTTCTAGGTTTCATTCACTTAAAGTGTTTTTTTTTTTGTTGGATTTTTATTTTATTTTTATCTTGTATGTCATGAACTTGAAAAGCACAACTACAAAAAAAAAAATAAAATTGATTAACATTATGTGACATTCATGGTTGACTTGAGTAGCGACAATGACAATATCTTTTGACGAATTGTGCATCATTTATGTTATCTTTCTCTCCATATTCTATCATTCTTGCTCTTTACTGTAAATGGTATTTTCATTTTCGTTAGATGACATTTTTCATGTATACCACCAGTCGAGTTTAATATCCTCATTCATAATTTCATTTCTATGAATCTTGTAATTGGCTTGTCCTAAGTCCTATCAAAATGTGGCACACAATTATTTAATCTTGAATATGCTTATACATTGAGTCATATGATGTTTGCTCTGCATTAGAACCGGTCCTAAATTAAGAATTACTAAGAATTAAGGATATCATGCAGGCATGAGTTGAGTCCAAGTTTTTATTTATTTTTGCACTATATATTATCTCAAAGTTGAATGTTGTGTTCAATTACAGTTGTAGATTGTTCAACCGTGTCATAATTTATGTGTTCCATCTATTGTGGGGTTTGTGTCTCTTTGAAGAAACTAAGATTTTAATCTTCTTCTAACTCTCATCGGCACAGGGTCATGTTTTTACTTCATTGTTAGTTCTTCTTTGTCACTTGCATCAAGTCTTGCTTTATATATTACCCTTTAAAGTATTTAAGTTTTTGTGGCTTTGTTATAATTTTTATTTAGAAGATTATGAAAGTATCAGCCTATTTTCTTTAAATTTAGGGAAGCAATTACTAAGAGTTGTTGTTGGTTGTATGTTTGGGCGTGAGCATATATGATTTACTTGTATCAGTGTTACTTTGCATGAGTTATTTGTATCAACACCTTATATTCAATGGTTCATCTTGCACTTCTTATGCAAGGTTAGTTTTATTAATATATCTTACTGATTAAACAAACAAAAAAATGCGCAATTCAATTTTCTAAACTATAGTTTAAATTTGAACATGATTTATGCATTGTTTGATTTATTTTGGTTTGCTAATATGTTATACTACTATCTAACAAATAGTTACTTGTCTTATCCCCTACTTGTAGAGTTCCTGTTTCAGTTTTCTTTAAGTTATATGGGTTAATTCAAAATAAAAATAAAAATTAATTTAATTATGATAAATTTAGATTAGATGACATGCTATGAGAATATGCTACATGTTTAGAATCATTATTGAGTTGTGAATTAAACTTAGAACCACAATGCCAATTTATCCGATAAGTTATACCAACGTGTTTTGATTTTGTTAATATAAAATTGTTTGTGGTTTAGGTGTTTTAAATGGTTTTGAAAGGAATTTATGTATAGAGTCTAGAGTTGTTATGAGTGTTTAAAAGTGGGATAATTCAATATTTCTTCTTTCTGATTGTTGATTAAGTTTAATGTAAGTAAAATTTATGTTGTTGTTACTCATTGTATTAGGCAATTAAGTAAGTTTAGTTCATTATCACTAGTTGATTTGACTATCTTTTACTTACTTGAAATATTATTTTGATTATTTAACTGGAAAATAAAATTGAATTATAGATTATACTTAATTTGTTTTCTAAGTGAAATAAACAAGGTTGCTAGTTATTTTTGGCATAGGAATAATTATAGTTATCTAAAGGTGTGATTGAGTTTCGGTTGATGTTATTTTTAAATTATTGCCTTATAATTTAGCTTGCTGAGTTGAGCATAAAGTACTATTTCCTTTATTTTATGACTACGATTAAACAATAATAAATTATAATTGTTGTATTATATGCTTATTATAAGTATTTATGTTCATGTACTAGTTGCTAAATTTTATCTTTAAAAAAAAAATTGAAGTTAAAAGGAGTTTAACAGTGTGAGAGAAGTGGGAGATGTGATGATGTCTTCCCACACTACAACCATGTTAACAGTCTTTTAGTCATATATATATGTGAATCCAATGATTTTTAGCTATTGTTACCTTGAGTAATTGACATGAGTAGAAAGGATTGATCAACCTGATGACTTACTATCAGTACAAATAGGCGAGAATGACTCATCATTATTATTATGAATATTTGTTGACTTTTTTAAAATGATTTAATTATAAATGGCATGTCCTTGAGTTGTTATATGCATTTCTGTTTGTAATTATTGTCTTTATATGTCTAACATATGTTAAACCTGTAGGATAATTGTTGTTAGGATTTAAACATTCTTTTAGAAGAGTAACACTAATAAAGCAATATTTGAAAAGTCAATTGAACTTTGTAATGTGTTTAAATTTTTTTTCTTCTTTCTTTCGTTCATTCAACTGTAGGTATTAAGTTGTTATTGACTAATTCTATGAGTTCAACTTCCTTTGTAAATTATAGTGAGTAATTGTGGTAATTTTTTTCATGACTATAATGTTAGATGTGTTTAAATGATTCATTGCCATGTTAGTCTATCTTGCTAAGCCACTTGATTCTTGACATATAGTGCTTAGATAACGACTGAATTCCTTAAGGGTGCTTAATTAAGTATTTGTTCACTTTTTATTATTCATCACAAAATTTCGAGGATGAAATTTTTTTAACGAGGGGAGAATTGTAATACCCCAAATTTTATAATAAATTATTTAATTTATCTAATAGGATTAAAAAATAATTAATTATTTATTGCATGTGTTTATAATATGTGTTGATAAATAATTACGATTAATTTTCCTTTCATGTGTGTTGGCTTAATAATTCATTTAAATTATTGATATGAATATTAAATATATTTATTTTTTAATATTAATTTTAGATTGTTATTGTTTTTTTTTTTGTGAAATATGTTATCATTATTGCTAACTTGATATTTAATAATTACTTATTTATTTTTATTCTAATGATAGTAATGCTAATAGAAAAGTTTTGAATAATAATAATAATATAAAATATAAAAAAATGGCTGATATAATAGAAATCAGTTTAGTAGCTATTGTAAGCTATATCTGGTCCCCACCGCCTAACACCAATAACCCTACATACTTCAGCAAACAAAATGCACACCGCTGAAAAAAAAAAAGATACTTGCATACTTGATCTGTTTACTTTGGCCACCGTCTTTGTAACCCAACACTCGTTACAATTCAATTATTTTATCTTCCATTGTCTATGGATGAATGACCAATATCTTCCTTCTCCTTTCATTATCTTCATCAAAATCACTCTTATTTATATGTCACATGAAGAAGAAATCAAACTGTGACCTATTCTTTCCGGCATCAACATTTTCGCAAAGCTTTTCTGGCATCCATTGTGGTGCACTAAAACAACGACAAGCAATTTCGCGTTCTCCACGTCGAGAGCTTTTTCTTATATCTCTTTGTTTTTAAGTTTCGTCAACATTCACGAAAACACGACAGCGGTGGCGTTATGGTAAATGTCTTCCGATCAACCTAGCATTCATCGTTCATTTTGTTATGAAGCGGTGATAATTAAAGTTAGATGTTGATGCACTTTTAATTTTAATTTCAGTGTTGTTGTTATCCGTAAGCATCGTTTCGAGTCATCTGTGTCGGTAAGGTCCTCCGACCATTATTTTTCTTCATTCCATAATTTCAATTTTGTTTCTGCTCTTAATATCATTCAATACATATTTGACATTTTTATCATCATCGCAAATTATCAGCTGTGATATGGTTATTCTGTGGACCCGTTTTCAAACAATTTATTTATGGATTGCTCCAACGTTGCTCAAATTAATGTCTTATTGTACGAGATCGCCAAATGAGGCATGGTGTGAGAGAGAGTTCGAATTGATGAGTGTAAATTAAGTGAGATGAACGGGAAAACCGAATTTCCCATAATTCATTTGGGGCTCGCTACATACGGCTGAAGCCCTTTGAGTAATAATTGACTAATGAGAAAACTTGAATTTGATGAGGTTAAAGTACGAGTTAGAAACTTTTATAGGGTGTTGTTTGATTTAAAGTTTGAAGAATGTGTGACGTATACTATGTTTTGTTTATAACTACTTTGATGTTGTTATATGATATAAAATATGATGAATTGTTATTAATTCAATTTCAATTGAAGTAGTGTGTGTGAATGATTTAATATTATTATCTATGAGTGAAAATTATATATTGTTGGAGTTTGTGTATTTGAGGATAAATTTTGAATGGGATATATGACTATGAAAATATGCATTGATGATTACTTGATGATTACTTGTTGATAAATATCACGAAATTCATAATGCGTTTTATTGAATTGTGATGAATTTGACCTGTGCCAATGATGTAGTGAGTAACCTAGGCCAACGAGGGGAGAAAATAGATGTTGATAATTTTTGAAGTGGAGATTATTTGGTCATCATATAAGTAGGGCGTGACAAGCCTAGTGATTTCGGGGAAGTACAACTGAATGAGCCTGATCGTGGCGGTCTGCTGTTGTGCCTCAGGGCAAGATTGTTAGACCTTGGAGGTACTCGGGTGGGGAACTCCTAGGTGACTTGGAGGTAGCACTCCAAATGTCAGGAGCTACCATGCAACACATGTTTACCTTGACTGTCAGGTATATGTGTCTCGAGTTGAATTCAGGGGATCTATGAGGACATGGCCAAATTGAATTGTCCATCCACTTGTGTGGTGGCATAACATCAATCCTCCTAACCAAGTACTTCAGAGTTAGAATGGTACCAAAGAAAGAGGAGGAGTCTAGAGTATAAGAGCATGCATAACATTACTTGATTTGTGTGTTTACTTACTTGATGTTATGGATTGTATCAATGTTTTACCTTGATTATTCTTGTTGATTGTGATTTAATATGATACGGTGTTTAATATATTTTACGAGTTCTTCTCAATTATTTAATACTATTACATGTTTTCGAAGCCCACCCCTCGTTGCTTGTGTTTGACGCTTGCGAGAGCGCAGTCATTTCAGATTATCAGTTGGTAATCCACGCTCTGATAGGTGATACTGGGTGGGAGTAATTTTTCGTATTTTGTTGAGTTATGAATTAATTTAGATTTTTGTAAATTCGATTGATCAATTGTGTTACTTTTATCTTTTATTCAGATGTAGAAATTATTGTCTCTAAGTTTAGAATGTGTTTTTATGTTAGAAATTTTTATTTAATAAACCTTTACTTTTTATTTCAATTTGGGTTTAAGGTGTTACAAAGGAAGTGACCAGAGGTTGAGATAAGAGGAACACAGAAGCATACACGTCTTTGTCTAAATATATGTCTCTGAAAGCAACATGCCTCTGAAGGTTACAAAGACTACCTTTGATGTTTGGGTCTGAAGTTTGCCTCTAATAACTTGGTATGAGGATTGGCTCTAAAAATGGGTCTAAAGTGAAGGTTCAAACACGAGAATGACGGCTAAATTGTGTTTGTCTAAGTTGATTCTTTTTAATTATTTATTCAAGTACTGGTTCATATTTGGTGATTTTAACTAAAATAGAGGCAGTAGCAACCATACTAAGTAATCAAAGGCCACAATAAAGTAAAGAGTGCAAAAGTAAAGTAACGCAAGCAGATTTATCTTAGTTCACCACCAACTTGGTAGATGCATCCAGTCCTGTCACTTAGAAGGATTTAAACACTAATTCAAATCCTTGAATCACACAACACTTAACCCTTCAACTCAGTCTTATCAAAACAAACTAACACCTACATACTTTTTTTGGCAAACAAACACCTTGACCCAACAAGTCAGGTTTTCACCACATAACCTAAAAACCACATATTGTTGAAGGAAACTACACCTTAACCCTAAGTCTTCTCAACACAACCTGAAAATCATAAATTGCTCGAGGAACACTAAAGCCACTATTGTGCCGGGTTACACAAGTTTGGAATAGATTGTGTTTTGCTTTTACTAAGTGTTTTAGCGTGAGAAATCAATTGTAACAATCTGCTCAGTAGAAGCAAAACACAATTTGTTCCAAATTTGTGTTACCCAACCGATAATGGCTTTAGTGTTCCTCAAGCAATATGTGGTTTTCAGGTTGTGTTGAGAAGACTTGACTTGTAGGGTCAAGGTGTAGTTTTCTTCAACAATTTATGGTTATCAGGTTGTGTGGAGAAGACTTGACTTTTAGGGTTAAGGTGTTTGTTTGCCTAAAAAATTCACTAATCATGTGCCAATAACCTTGATGAATCTATGGTATTTCCCATGAGGACTCTACCACTATTAGTTTCTTTATACCCAAGAAACCATCTTTTTTTATATAAGACTACAGTACGTGGAAGACGATTGGCACATGATATGAATTGCATTGTCTCTCCTAAATTATCCTTTAGTCTCTATTGTTTGCATTACTACCGAATCACCAAATCTCATTCATTGTCGTCTAAGTCATCCAAACATGAATAAGTTATAGATTATGGTCCGCGGTCTTTCTTAATTAAAATCTCTAGAGTGTGAGTCTTGACAACTTCGCAAGCATGTTTGGACTACACTCTCAAGTAGGGTTTCTCATCAAGAAAATTTCCCCTTCGATTTTGTTCATACAGAGATGTATCGGGTTCCAATCATATTAGTTCTATCTTAAGTTTTAGGTGCTTTATTACTTTTATTGATGATTTTTATAGAATTACTTGGGTTTTCTTAATGAAAGATCATTCATAATTATTTACAACTTTTAAGACCTTTGGAATGAAGTTTGAACTCAATTTGGACATTCTATTCACATCTTGCACAAACATAATGCAAAAGAATATTTTTCTATATGATTCACTAATTTTATGGAATTCTATGGTATAGTTCATCAATCCATTTGCCCCCTTACCCATAACTGTCATATTATTTAAATTATGCGTACTTTGTTTATTCTTGTTATTACACTTGCAAAATTTGGGGTGATATTATCCTAGCCATATTTTACTAACATGACAACTTTAATTCTTCAATTACTCTTCGAAAAGGTCTTCCCAAACAACCTGACAACCCCAAACTTTTAAAGAACTAATTACTTTGACCCTACAAACCAAGTCTCCTGCTGACTACTTGACAACCCTAAATTGAAGAAGGAACTAAACCACAATCGGATTGAATACAAAAGATTGAAACTTTAAGTGTTTGGTTTTAACAAAGCTGATAATAAGTATATCTCTCACACTCCAAGAAAAAGCACTTAAAAATTATTTCTAACTTGAACAAGTGTTTCTATCTTTGAACTCTAAGATGAATTTGAAATTTTGAACTTATGAGTTCTACTACTCTTTTTATTTTTTATTTTTTTATTTATTTTTGATGATCTTCTTCTTCAGTCTTGAGTATCTATTTATAGATAAAATTAGGACTTCAATTCATTCTTTTAGTGTTTGTTGATTCATATTACCACCCCTACAAAATTTACCTAGAAAGACATTGTAAGAGCTTAAAGGCCCTGGCTATTTTTCAAAGGCTGAAAGCCTTGAGAATGGCCTTAGATATATCCATTATTTCTTGTAATGTTTGTTGACTCATATTACTACACTACACTGACAATATTTAGGGTCATGTTGTCCTAGTCATGTTGCATTAACATGACAACTTCAATTCTTCAATGCTCTTCGAAAATGTATTTATTCTACAATAAACTTCACTTGCCCCCACACCTATCACTTGTCACATTATTGAAATTGCATGTACTTTGTTGATTCATGTTACTACACCTACAAAATTTTGGGGTTGTCGCGTTTGATTTTTCCGCGAAAAAGGACTCGTCACCAATTTTATTTTTTATTAAAGGAAAAATTCGATAAAACCTAAAATAATATTTTTGAACAAAAAATTTAGATTCTGGAGTCGATTACGAGTAGCGAAGTATCATCACTCTACAACGTCCGTTAAAACGGCTACCCTATGATTAATTATATACAAACCATTTATTTATTTATTTATTTTTACCCCAAAAAGAATAATAAAAAAATTAAATTATTTACATTAATAAAAGAAGAAAAAAATATTTTTTATTAATTTGGTTTGACAAGGGGAAGACCTTGCTCCTACGTATCCTGTGGTGCAATAGGGAAATCAAAACACACGTAGTTTTTGGATAGAAAATATTTATGTGTCGATCGATTTTATTATTATTTTTATTTATATACGTATCAAAAAATAAAAATAAAAATATAATAATAATAATGATAATAATAATAATAATAATAATAATAATAATAATAATAATAATAATATTTGTTCATGGATTATATCTTCTATATTTGTTTTAAAGTAAAGAAAAAAAAATTCATTTAAAAAAAACATAACGTGGCGGTATGTGAACGAGACAGATGAACACCACAGTGAAATAATCTGTTAAATGATTTGCTCGTACGTTGTCGAATCTGTCGCGACACAAATGCCACCAACGATTGAGAGTGAGTAATGTGGTACGACGAGCGAGGATGAATTTCATCCGGTGACAACAACCATTAATTTTAATCCTAAGGGTAGAAACATTTATCTGTTGTTATGATTTTTTATTTTATTTGTTAAAGACATATTATGAATTTTGTATTATATTACAATCTGGTGAAATTCATTTTCTCGGTCTATAAACATCAATTAGTTATATTTTTTTATTATTTTTGTGTTGCAAAGAAAACAATTTTAGGATTAAACACTTTAAAAAAAAAAATGAAAGCATAACAAACGAATTTACTTTTTATAAACAAAAAAAATTGAAAGAGAAAAAATATATATTTTAAAAAAGATGCAATACAAAGACTAATAAGCATAAAATTCGAGAAAAAAAAAAGAAAATGATACCTTACTGCTGAATTGTTGTTTTGCTAAACCGATTGTTTCAAGATCAATATTCTCTTCTTCTCTTTTGCCAATTAATCTCTGTATTTTTTCTGTGCTCTCAATTTGTGTTTCGAATTTTGCTCCCCTTTTGTCCTCATGTGGCAGACTATTTATAGACTTTTGGGTGTAGATTACAAAAGACAAAAGAATTATAGTCAATTGATTACCATTAATCTATTTCTTTTCGGTTTCTTTATACTGATTCTTATTGCCATTGATTCATTTATTCAATTTATTTTTTATTCAATTGATCACCATTATTCTGATTTTTATGACCATCAATTCATTTCTTTTCAGTTTCCTTTATTTTATTTCTGATTTTTTTTTTATATTTTAGAAAAGAGTCTGAACAAGAATTATAGGCAAACAAGAACCGAAAACACTTGTGATTGTCTAATGCTTATATCCCTAATTATTATTATTATTATTATTATTATTATTATTTCCTTTTTTAATAAAAAGTAAAAAATAAATAAAAATTGGACAAAATTAGGTGTCAACAGCTGCCTCTCTTTACTTAGAATTTACTCTAGAATCAAAGTAAAAATAAGTAAAGATAACAACTCTAATTTTGTCTAAAAAATAATTTTTTAAAAGAATGCGAGTCGTTTTTCCGACTTCAAGATGCAAGTCATTTTCTCGGCTTCGGGTGCGAGTCATTTTCCCGACTTTAACATGCGGGTCATTTTCCCAACTTTAACACGCGGGTCATTTCCTCGGTTTCGGGTGCGAGTCGTTTTCCCGGCTTCAACGCACGGGTCTTTTTCGCCACATCGGGTGCGAGTCGTTTTCCCGGCTTCAACATGCGGCTTGTTTTCTCGACTTCAAGGTGCAAGTCGTTTTCTCAGCTTCAACGTGCGGGTCGTTTTCTCGGCTTCGGGTGTGAGTCGTTTTCCTGGCTTCAATATGCATATCGTTTTCTCAGCTTCGGGGTGCGAGTCGTTTTCTCGGCTTCAACGTGCGGGTCGTATTCTCGGCTTCGGGGTGCGAGTCGTTTTCCCGACTTTAACATACGGGTCGTTTTCTCGGCTTTGGGTGCAAATTGTTTTCCCAGATTCAACATGCGGGTCGTTTTCTCGGCTTCGGGGTGCGAGTCGTTTTCCCAACTTCTATATGTGGGTCGTTTTCTTGGCTTTTTGTGCGAGTCGTTTTCCAGGCTTCAACATTCGGGTCGTTTTCTCGACTTTAAATTTATAAAATATCATGAATGAATATGTCGGTTTTTATTAATATTTTTATTGGACACGACCATTCAAATCATAAATGAGAAAAAACACTTATGATGTGGCTAAATATCACTAGAAGGGGGGTTGAAAAGGGAATTTGCTATTTAAAAAAAATTTCTTAGTGTTTTAAAAACTATCCTCTCGCTGAGGATGGCTAGCTCGAGGATGAGATTCTTCAAATCGTTAGATCTAAGTTGAGCAAAAGAGTAGGAGTAGAGTAAGAGAGACACACACACAATTTTATACTGGTTCACCCAAAGACGGCTAAGTCCAGTCCTCACACCCTTGAGAGATTTGACTAACTTTCAAACAAATCGATCCTCAACCCGAGGATGATTACAAACCGTGTATTCTTTAGCTTCACCAAGCTTACAATCAATTTCCGAATATTTCCAAGTGTAACTCACAAGGAAATTACAAAGTGATTTGAGAGTGATTGATACTTAATACTTTCTCAAAAGATTTACAAAGATATAGTGTAGGATCAAAGAAAGTAAGAAGTGAGGGTGTTTTGCTCTTGATAGCTTTAAGATGATAGATCTTTTTATGTAAGTGTATTGTGTATTGATGAAGATCAGCTTGCTGCAATTTATAGAGGTCTTGTGATGTTCATTTCATAAGCCAAGCCTTTTATGACCGTTGGAAAATCCATTTGAGAAATGCCAAGGTTTTTCTTCATAATTACGAAAATGCCATTCAGCTCATTTGATATATGCATTCCATGTTCTAGTACGAGGTAGCTGTTTTCTTAGCTCTTGGGGACACGTGTTGTCCTATTCTCTTCCCTTTCTTTAAGGTTTGAATATTGTATGGAGTCATTTTCCTTCTCTTTCTTCAATGCCTTGATAAAGCTTCACATGTGAGCTTTTTATCTTTCTTCCATTTAATGCCTTGTACGAACATGTGATGTCCTTTTCATTCCTTTCTTCAAGACTTTGTGAAGGCTTCACGTGAATTCTTTTTGTTCTTTCCTTGCCTTAAGACATGTGATCAATTTATTTAGGACATGTTTGTTGTTGCCTTTTTGAATATTTGACTTTATAATCCTTTTGAATCACATAACAATACATGTAGCCTTTTGCCTATGACATGATGAGTTGCTTTCATACTCCTTAACGAGGATGGAAATTTTTGTGTACCTTAACGAGTAATCCTTAAGTTGATTTTTGATCCAAAGTAGTTGTGAGCAACATTGAGCGGCTGATACATACTCTGCTTCAGTTGTTGAAAGAGCAATGGTACTTTGCTTTTTGCATGACCAACTTATTAGTGATTTTCCATGAAATTGGCAAGCCCCACTTGTGCTTTTTCTTTCAACTTTGTCTCCCGCGTAGTCCGCATCATAATAGGCTATAAGGTCAAGATTGGAACACTTCTTGTACCATATTCCCAGATTTATAGTGCCAACAAGGTATCTAAAGATTCTTTTTACAGCTGTGAGATGAGATTCTTTAGGAGAGGATTGGAATCTTGCACACAAATCGACTGCAAAGACTATGTCCGGTCTGCTTGCTGTTAAATACAACAAGGATCCTATCGTCCCTCTGTATTCCTTTTCAAAAATTGGAGTTCCTTCATCATCTTTATGGAGTATGGAGGATGGATGCATAGGAGTTCTCATACTTTTAGCTGAACTCATTTTGTATTTGTTGAGTAGATCCTTGGTGTATTTTTCTTGAGATATGAAGATACCATCATCTCGTTGTTTAATTTGCAAACCAAGGAAGAATTTTAATTCTCCCATCATACTCATCTCAAACTCACTTTGCATGAGATTGGAGAAATTTTTGCACATCATTTCATTTGTGGATCCAAATATAATGTCATCGACATATATTTGAACAATCAATAAATCCTTTTCAAGTGTCCTCTTGAAAAGAGTAGTATCAATATGTCCTCTAATGAATCCATTTTCTTTTAGAAAAGAACTTAACCTCTCATACCAAGCTCTAGGAGCTTGCTTTAAACCATAAAGAGCTTTTGAGAGTTTGAACACGTGGTTTGGACGTTTCTCATCCTCAAACCTAGGAGGTTGACGAACATACACTTCCTCATTTGAGAACCCATTCAAAAAGGCACTTTTCACATCCATTTGAAATAGTTTAATACCTTTATGAGTAGCATAAGCTAAGAGGATTCTTATTGCTTCAAGTCTTGCTACGGGTGCGAACGTCTCATCATAATCAATTCCTTCTTGTTGATTATACCCTTGAGCCACTAGTCTTGTTTTATTTCTAATGACTTCTCCATCCTTATTTAATTTGTTTCTAAATATCCATTTAGTCCCAATAATAGATTTGTCCAGAGGATGGGGTACAAGATTCCATACCTTGTTTCTTTCAAATTGAGAGAGTTCTTCCATCATAGATTTAACCCATGATTTGTCACCAATAGCTTGATCAATCGTTTTGGGTTCAACTTGTGATATCATGGCCATGTTGGTAGTGCTTTCCCTTAGAGAATTTCTGGTTCTAATGCCATCCTCAGTATTCCCAATGATTAGATCTGGAGGATGATGTGTGACTGTTTTCCATCCTCTTGGAAGTTGCTGAGAGGTTGGGTTAGACTCATCCTCTTCGTGAGGACCGCGTACTTGAGAAGTTGACGGTTCATCTTCTTCATTTTTATCCAATTTTTCTAAACACAAGTCATCAAACTCATAAAAAATAACATGCATGGATTCCTCCACAGTTTGATTCCTAAGATTATATATTCTATAACCTTTTGACGTTGTGGAGTATCCTAGAAAAATTCCTTTATCAGATTTTGGATCAAACTTTCCCAAATTTTCTTTATTATTTAGAATGTAGCAATAACACCCAAATATATGAAAATAGGAAATATTTGGTTTTCTCCCCTTCCATAATTCATATGGAGTTTTGTTTAAATTTTTTCTAATGGATGCACGATTGGAAACATAACAAGCAGTGTTGATGGCTTCGGCCCAAAAATATTTTTCAATGTTGGCTTCATTTAAAATAGTTCTAGCCATTTCTTGTAAAGTTCTATTTTTCCTTTCAACAACCCCATTTTGTTGAGGAGTTCTTGGACAAGAAAAGTTGTGTGAAATACCATTTTCTTCACAAAGATTTTTAAAAGATTCATTTTCAAATTCACCTCCATGGTCACTTCTCACCGAGATTATTTTTGATCCTTTTTCATTTTGAATCTTTTTGCAAAAATGGTGGAATGCCTCAAAAGCTTCATCTTTATGTTTTATAAATAGAACCCAAGTAACACGAGAAAAATCATCAGCAATCACAAAACCATATCTTTTTCCACTAAGACTTGGAGTTTTGATAGGACCAGAAAGATCAATGTGAATAAGGTCAAGAGGAGATTTGTTGAAACAAAGTTTTTAGAGTGAAAACTACTTTTAACTTGTTTTCCTTTTACACAAGCTTCACAAACTTTGTCTTTTTCAAAATTAATTTTTGGAAGACCTTTTACTAATTTTAAATTTGCTAATTTAGAAATAGTGTTTAAGCTTGTGTGACACGCTCGTTTGTGCCAAAGCCATTTATCTTTTTCAATAGAGACAAAACAAGATTTTGAGGGTAAATCATCAAGATAAAGTTCATATAAATTCTTTTTTCTAAATCCAGAAAAGAAAACTCTACCCAAAGATGAGTGTTTAACCTCACATAGAGTAGGCTTAAAAATAACTTCAAAACCACTATCACATAATTGACTAATGCTTAGCAAGTTATGTTTTAAGCCATCTACATATTGAACATTTTCAATTTTTGCAGACTTATTCTTGCCAATGATACCTGTTCCTTTTATTTGAGCTATATCATTATTACCAAATGTGATTGATCCTCCATCCTTTATCTCTAATGACATGAAACAATGCTTATCTCCCGTCATATGCCGTGAGCAACCACTGTCCAAGTACCAAGGCTTTCTTTTGTTGATTAGAGGATGAACCTGTTTTAGAGTTTAGAAGAGACTTAGGTACCCATATAGCTTTGGGTCCTTGTTGGTTAGTTTTTCCTCTTGTGAGGACATTTCTTTTATGATAGCAAATAGAATCATGGTGCCCATGTTTACCACAGAATGAACAAGCTGACTTTATATTGTTAGCTTTCCTCTTAGCATGACAAATTTTTGAGGTATGCCCAAGTTTTTTGCAAAACATGCATTTCGACCTATCCTCTAGTTTTTTAGGCAAGAAAAAGTTTTCATATAATTTTTGTTTTTGAGAGCTTTTAAAACCAATACCAGCCTTGTCAAATATTCTAGATTGAGACCCCATAATCTTTTGAAATGTTTATGTAGATTTGACAAAGTTGGAAATATCATTTTTTAGTTCCCTAACCTCAGTTTTCAAAATTTCCTTTTCTGCATCCTCGTCAGGAGGATGAGTTTCAACTATTTTCTTGTTTAAAAATTTTTGTTTCTCAGAATTTTGAAATTGAGATTGCTGCAAATGTTGAATGATTTTAACATATTCATCATTCTTTTTCCGAAGCTCCTCATTTTGTCTCTTTATCTCAACAAGTTGGTTTTTTTGAAATATACATATTTGAGATAAAGTGTTTGAGTCATTTAAGAGGCTATCAAATTCAATTTCTAATTCTTCACAATTAGAACATAGATTAGTAATAATTACCTTCTCAGTTTCTGATTTTGTCTTGAGACATAGGTTGACCTCTTCTTCCTTTTCTTGCTCCGAGGATGACTCATCACTATCATCCCAAGTAATCATCATGGATTTGTTTTTGTATGGAAATTTTCTAGAGTTCCTTTTGTTGAGAGGACACTCAGTTTTGTAGTGCCCCGTCTTGTTGCATCCATAACAAGTTATTTGACTTTTGTCAATTTTTTCTTTTTGAGGGGATCCTCTATTCTGTCCTCTTCTGTTTATCATCCTCTGTAGTCTTCTAGAAAGCAGAGCGAGTTCATCCTCATCCTCAGACAGAGGATACTCTGCGTTTTCCTTTGTTATGCCATCTTCATTCTTCTTGGAAGATGAACTTTCTGTTTGGCTGGTTTTTAGAGCAATCATTCTTCCCTTTTTGTTTGGTTTGTCCGCCAACAACAATGGTTCATGAGCTCTTAGAGTTCCAACCAAATCTTCTAATTTCATGTTGGTCAAGTCTCTTGCTTCTGTAATGGCAGTTACCATTGGCCTCCATTCTTTTGGTAAACTTCTTAGGATTTTTCTTATCCTTTCATGAACAGAGTATACCTTTCGAAGAGATCTCAAGTTCTTTAATATGATTGTTAACCTTGAGAACATTTCATCAATAGTTTCCTCCTCCTTCATTTCGAATAGTTCGAAATCTCTTACTCCCATGTCTATCCTTGCTTCTTTTACATGGCTTGATCCTTCATGATGGATCCTTAGAGTATCCCAGAGCTCCTTAGCATTTTTGTAATCTTCAACTCTATCATATTCTTCCCTGCTCAAAGCACACGTTAGAAATAAATGAGCTTTAGAGTTTAGGAGTACCTTTGCATTTTCATCCGCCGTCCATTGTGCTTGAGGTTTCTCATCGGAGTTTGCATCTGTGTTGTTGGTTCTAGTGACATGATCTCCATTTTCCACGATAGACCACATGTTGTTGTCTTGTGATATGAGAAATAGCCTCATCTTACCTTTCCAGTGATAGTAATCTGTACCATCAAAGTAGGGAGGTCGGTTGGATGACCCTCCTTCAGGAATATGCTTAGCTTTTGACATTTTTCTTTTTGGATCTTTTTCTATTACACTGTTAGGTGTATTTTTTAGAGAACATTGCTCTGATGCTAATTGATGTGGCTAAATATCACTAGAAGGGGGGTTGAATAGGGATTTTGCTGTTTAAAAAAAATTTCTAAGTGTTTTAAAAACTATCCTCTCGTTGAGAATGGCTAGCTCAAGGATGAGATTCTTCAAATCGTTAGATCTAAGTTGAGCAAAAGAGTAGGAGTAGAGTAAGAGAGACACACACACAATTTTATACTGGTTCACCCAAAGATGGCTACGTTCAGTCCTCACACCCTTGTGAGATTTCACTAACTTTCAAACAGATCGATCCTCAACCCGAGGATGATTACAAACCGTGTTTTCTTTAGCTTCACCAAGCTTACAATCAATTTCCGAATATTTCCAAGTGTAACTCACAAGGAAATTACAAAGTGATTTGAGAGTGATTGATACTTAATACTTTCTCAAAAGATTTACAAAGATATAGTGTAGGATCAAATAAAGTAAGAAGTGAGGGTGTTTTGCTCTTGATAGCTTTAAGATGATAGATCTTTTTATTTAAGTGTATTGTGTATTGATGAAGATCAGTTTGCTGCAATTTATAGAGGTCTTGTGATGTTCATTTCATAAGCCAATCCTTTTATGACCGTTGGAAAATCCATTTGATAAATGCCAAGGTTTTTCTTCATAATTACGAAAATGCCATTCAGCTCATTTGATATATGCATTCCATGTTCTAGTACGAGGTAGCTATTTTCTTGGCTCTTGGGCACACGTGCTGTCCTATTCTCTTTCCTTTCTTTATGGTTTGAATATTTGTGGAGTCATTTTCCTTCTCTTTCTTCGATGCCTTGATAAAGCTTCACATGTGAGCTTTTTATCTTTCTTCCATTTAATGCCTTGTAAGAACATGTGATGTCCTTTTCATTCCTTTCTTCAACAATTTGTGAAGGCTTCACGTGAAGTCTTTTTCTTCTTTCCTTGCCTTAAGACATGTGATCAATTTATTTAGGACATGTTTGTTGTTGCCTTTTTAAATATTTGACTTTATAATCCTTTTGAATCACATAACAATATATGTAGCCTTTTGCCTATGACATGATGAGTTGCTGTCATAAAGTGTTGGGATGCATTTCAAAATGTTGACTATAGGCACATGCTAATATCATCATTCCTCGTACCTTTCTTTTGCATTCTTGCTACTTTTCTTCAAAGGCCTTTCTTTAATTATTTTTAATATTATTTTGCCTTTATGGAATGAGTCAAACAATTCATTCTTTAATACTATTCTGCCCTTGTTGAATGAATTCAAATAATTCATTCTTTAATACTATTATGCCCTTGTTTAATGAATTCAAAACCGTGAGGATACACAACTGTAGTTTCCTCAGCTCGTGAGGCCATCGTCGGCATTTCCATACTTAGCATTTAACTCAAAATTTTCTTCTTTTTCCTTGATGAATGATAACCTATTTTCTTATATGAATACACTCAATCGCACAGATTAGTCATTAAATACAATCATAATCTTTTAATTAATTTTGTTATCATTAAAACCAATTTAGAGAGATTTTGTCTCAACAACTTATACCCCTTTTTTTGAAGGTGATATCATTGATTTTTTTTTGGTCCTCTTCTATTTTTCCTTTTCTTTCTTTCGTTCCTCTTTTTTTTTTTTTGAAGAATTAATATTGTGATTTGAAGTTGAATCTCATGTTGTCGTTTGTCTTATACTTTATACAACCTATATTATATCCGATTTTATTATATTAAGGTATAGTAATGTTTTACTTTCCAATACCTGATAATCATAAGTACATTTAAGAAAAATAGTTAAATTATAAAAGTGACAACAATATATATCAATATATTTAAAGAAAATATATATATATATATATATATATATATATATATATATATATATACAATAAAACAAAAGAAATGGGTGGAAGACCCAACTTGGTTACTAGTAATTCAAAAGTAGATTGTACTAACTTCTCATGCCATAATCTGATCTATATTGTTGGCCTTGTCATTTCGAGTACATATTATTTATCCTTGTTTTGGTCATTAATTTTCTTCTTCTCTCTGGTCGCCCTTTTGGATTTTCAACCCAACAGATATTTTTTGTGTACCCTAATTTTTGCCTAGGTTGCCCGATTTTCAACCTAGTGGGTTTAATTTTATTTATTTATTTATTTTTTGTTTTTTTACCCTAGTTTTTGCCTAGGTTGCCCTTTCGGGTTTTCAACCTAGCGGGCATATTTTTTTGTACCCTAATTTCACCTAGGTCGCCTTTTCAGGTTTTCAACCTAGCGGGGTATTCATTATTTAAACATAATATTTTTTTACGGCGTTTGAGTTTACAGGAAGAGCTAAGTCTTTTCCATCCATATTTGTAAGGATCAAAGCTCCACTTCAAAAAGCTTTTTTCACGACGTATGGGCCCTCATAGTTAGGAGTTCATTTTCCACGATAATCTTTTTGAATGGGTAAGATCTTTTTCAGTACTAGGTCTCCTTCTTGGATGTTTCGTGGACGTATTTTTTTCTCACACGCTTTTTTCAGTCTTTTATGATATAATTGCCCATGGCATAAGGCCGCCAACCTTTTTTCTTCAATCAAATTCAATTGATCAAAACGTGTTTGTACCCATTCCGACTCCTCTAGTTTAGCTTCCATTAATACTCTTAGCGAGGGGATTTCTACTTCAATAGGTAGCACAACCTCCATCCCATATACTAAGGAAAAAGGGGTTGCCCCCATTTGAAGTACGATACCCGTGTAGTGCAAACGAAAACATCTCATGCCAATCTTTGTATGTTATAACCATTTTCTGAATAAATTTTTTTTGATGTTTTTATTTGCTGCTTCAACTGCACCATTCATTTTTGGTCTATACGGGGACGAGTTGTGGTGTTGAATTTTAAAGGTGACACATAATTCATCCATCATTTTGTTATTTAGATTTGTGGCATTATCAGTAATGATCTTGCTTGGTAGACCATAATGACATATTAATTTCCTTTTTATAAATTTGACTACTACAATTTTGGTTACATTGGCATATGAAGAGACCTCTACCCATTTGGTAAAGTAATCAATTGCCACAAAGATGAAGCAATGTCCATTTGATGTTTTTGGTTTGATCATTCTGATGACGTCTATGCCCCACATTGAGAATGGACAGGGCGCTGAAAGGGTGTTCAGGGGCACTGGTGGGGTGTGGATATTATCAGCATATATTTGACACTTATGACATTTCTTTACATAATTAAAACAATATTTTTCTAGGGTGAGACAATGATATCCGGCCTGGAGAATCTTTCTAGACATGGCGTGTCCATTTATATGGATCCCATAAGAGCCATCGTGGATATCTTGTAGAATTTCTTTCGCCTCATTAACATCAACACATCTGAGGAGTACCATATCGTGATTCCTCTTATACATAATATTTTCGTTCACAAAAAAGATCGCGGTTAACCGTCTCAGAGTTCTTTTCTCATTCTCCGATATTCCGGGAGGATATTCTCTATTTATAAGATAATGTTTGATGTCGTGATACCACGGTTTTCCGTTAGTTTCTTCTTCCATTACATGGCAGTAGGCCCGATAATCTCGATTCTCCATTTTAATTGATCGGATTTCATCGTTTCTATTTATTTGGAACATAGATGATAAAATAGCCAAAGCATCAACCAATTGATTGTCTTCTTGAGGGACATGGTGAAACGTGATTTTGTCAAATTCTAAAGACAATTCTTTTATGTAGGTAAAATAAGGTATTAACTTCTTATCTCGAGTTTCCCATTCTTGGTTAAGTTGATTAATGACTAGGGATGTATCTCCATATACTTCTAGAACTTTCGCTTTTGATTCCACGTCTAGGAATTCGCATTGCATTGACTTATAATCATCCATTTGTTGATTAGCTAGATAATCTGGAAAGGCACTCCTTTTGATGGCTTTCTAAGTAACATAGGTAATATCATATTCTGATAACATCACCTGTCATCGAGAAATTCGCCCTGTGAGAGCGGGCTTTTCAAAAATGTACTTGATTGGATCCATTTTGTATATCAAATAAGTTGTATGGCAAAGCATGTATTGACTCAAGCGATGAACCGCCCAGGCTAAGGCACAATAAGTACGTTCTAACATTGTATATCTTGTTTCAACATTTGTAAATTTTTTACTTAGATAGTAAATGGCATGCTCATTTTTTCTTGTTTCATCATGGTGCCACAGTATGCATCCCATGGCCTCGTCGAGGACTGTAAAATACATAATGAAGGGTCGGCCCATAACTGGTGGAGCTAGAATTTGAGGCTTTTGCAAATATTGTCGCATTTTTTCAAATGCATTTTGACATTCTTTGTTCCACACAACTATTTGATTTTTCCGTAAAAGTTTAAATATCGGTTCACAAGTAGCAGTTAATTGTCATATGAATCTTGAAATATAATTTAGTCTCCCAAGAAAACCGCGAACTTCTTTTTCTATACTTGGGGGAGGCATTTCTGCAATGGTTCGAATCTTATCGGGATCAACCTCTATTCCTCTCTGACTAACCACAAATCCCAATACTTTTCCCGATCTCACACCAAAAGTGCATTTGGAAGGGTTGAGCTTTAGCTTAAACTTTCTAAGTCTTTCGAAGAGTTTCTTTAGATCAATAATATGTTCTTCTGTTTGTGACTTAGCAATCATGTTGGTACATAAACTTTGACCTCTTTATGTATCATGTCATGGAATAGGGTTACTATAGCTCTTTGGTAGGTTTCCCCAACGTTCTTCAGACCAAAAGGCATTACTTTGTAACAAAATGTCCCCCAAGGAGTGATGAAAGTCATTTTTTCCATATCTTCAGCTGCCATCTTAATTTGATTATACCCAAAGAAACCATCCATAAAAGAAAAGAGTGAATGGCGAGCCGTATTATCAACCAAAATATCGATGTGAGGTAACAAGCATTATTAAGGTCCCTATAATCGACACACATTCGTACTTTGCCATCATTTTTTGACACTGGTACAATATTGGCTATCCATTGGGGATAATTTTCCACAGCGAGGAATCTTGCGTCAAATTGTTTTTCTACTTCTTTCCTGATTTTTAATGACATATCGGGCTTCATTCGCCTTAATTTTTGCTTGACTGGAGAAAAATCGCGTTTTAAGGGTAATTTATGCTCCACTATGGTAGTATCAAATCCCAGCATATCCTGATATGACCAGGCAAAAACATCTTTGAATTCATGTAGGAGTTGGATTAATTTGTGATATACTTCTTTCTTTAAGATGGTGCCAACCTTAATTTCTTTCCTTCCTTCTTCCGTCCCTATATTAACAATTTCTATCGGTTCCTCAAAGGGCATGATACCCTTGGTTTCCCATTCTACCGCTCTTAACAAATCTAGAGGGGGTTCATAATCTTCTTCATTATCTTTTTCTGTCTAACTAACCAGATGGTTAAGATTATGCAGCGAGATCGTAGTTCAGTCGTATGTGAACGAACTACTCCCAAATCTGCAGGATTCAAGGCTAGGATAAAGAGGAAAAAAATGGCGAATGAATATTAAAAAATGAAAGTAGTAAGAAAGAACAATAAGAAAACAAAATGAGAATGCATTTATTGAAATACAAAGTATTGGGAAAACAACATTGTGTCCATCCTAAATATAATGAAGCATCTTAAGGTCTTAGTAACAGTAATAATGCTTTTAGAATTACATGGGAATTGCATTAAATATTATAGGTGACTCGACTACTTTCCAATTCCTGATTTTTGCTCCTACAGCACACGGACGAATCCAATTAGCCTCCCCATCAAACATGTCATCTTCAGCTGCTGCATTATGGATCTCACTTGTTGGTCTTGCATTTTGGAAACTCTGTCCGATGTCACAAATGGGAATCCTTTCGATTCTAGGTTCTCGATTTTCAATTTGAGCTAATCTTTTTTCTTTTTTCTCTTTGACCAATCTCCGTTTGTCAGCCCTGGTGGGTTTGTAGCCTAAACCCCATTTATCTATATTCTCGCGAAGTTCCTCCGGTTCTTTAAGCCCTTCTTCATCCTTCCCCAACTCGTGCCATGGATGGTGTCCTCTTCTCAACATGAACTTAGCCACCATAATAGTAGTATTTGACATATGTGGTTCTATAGGTGTCATCTCCACATAAGCGGTGTCCAGGATTTCTAGTGTTTGGAAGGCAATTTCTAGAGCTTCTTCTGTTGTCTTATACTTCAGCTTTTGATGTAAGGTTGATGGCACTACACCGGCAGAATGTATCCATGGCCTTCCCAATATACAACTATAGGCGGGTACAATATCCATCACGTGAAACGTGAGTTCAAATGTGACCGAGCCTATTTGAATTGGGAGTTCAATTTCCCCCATTACTTCTCTACGACTCCCATCAAAAGCTCTAACAACCATGGGACTTGGTCTCATATCACAAGGTAGTTTTGCTAATATCGATTTTGATATGACATTGAGCGAGCCATTGTCAATGAGGACTCTTGATATTATATGATCGAGGCACATTACGGATATGTGTAGTGCTTTATTATGCCCTCTTCCTTCGGTCGGCAGCTCATCATCTGTGAAAGTTAGGTGATTGTTGGCAGTGATGTTATTTATGATGCCTCCAAATTTGTCCAAGGTGATGTTGTGAGTGACATGAGCCTCATTTAGTATTTTCATCAATAGCTTTCGGTGGGAATCAAAATTCATCAATAGGGATAACAATGAAATCCTTGTGGGAGTATGGTTGAGTTGGTCGACTAATTTGTATTCACTTTGTTGGATGATTTTGAGAAATTCTCGAGCTTCTTCATTAGAAACCTCTTTCTCATTTTCTATTTTCTCCTTTTCGTCTTTTTCAATTCTTTTCTTTTTCCCTTTATCTATGTATGGCTTCCCAAACGCCATTGTCATTTCTCTTTGTGATTTTTCTAGGAAGTATATCTGACCACTGCTAGTCATTCCTCCTATCCCTGAAACATTCATGACATCGGTGGTTTTAGATCTAGAAACATCTTTTTTCTTATGTTCAGCTAGATGTACCTCTATATTATAGTTCCAAGGTACCACTTTGTTGTCTTTATATAGAAAAGGGCTTGGTATTTGAACAATTAAGGTCCTCAGATCACCAGGGGCATTCACACTTTCCTCCTTAGTGAAATGAATTACCAATGGCTTTGGGATGGTTATGCCATGTTTTTCTTCTAATTGGGTTGCAATCATACCATCATTCTTTTCCCAACGACCTATTTGAATGGTGCCTATGTTTATCAATTTTCAAAGTTCATTTTTGAACTCATTGCATTCTTCTATGAAATGATCTTCATTGAGGTGGAAATTGCATCTTTATTTTCCATTGGCATTTCCTCGGATAAATCCAAATTTACATAGCTCATAGAAAATCAGTTCCATCGGTGTTTTAATTTTCTCGACCTCCTTTATTAATTGGTGATTTTCTTCGATTGCATTCTGTAACGCCCCAGATATTTTTATCTAATTATTACTTAAAAATATATATATTTTTTGTTGTAAAAGAACGTGATGTAATTTACTAAAATATTATTTATGTATTCATTTACAAAATTAATATTACAGTAGTTGTTAGATCGATATTCATTTATGTTCCAAAATAAAATAAATTCTCTTTAAGTGAAATTCAAAAGAAACAATGTTGACTGAAATTAAGGACACTCAATTGGAATAAAATCTCACTTCCACATTTTCATTAAAAGTTAATGATGACGAGTAAATAACTTTACAATGTACCACAAAAATTTTAGTAATATAAAACATTATTTTTAAATAAAAGTCCCATTTTTCCACGCGCGTGCACCAACCAAACATCATTCATGCAACTCATTTCTTTGAGATCATTAGTACCTAAATGTTGGTGTAAGGGGTCAATTCATCCCACAGCAAAAATCAAACCAAATAATAAAATAACAACCATAAAATATGAATATAAAATCCTTTCGTAATAAAAGATTTAAAGAAATTGATTATTTAATAGTTCTCAAAGATATATCAAAAGTCATAAAATGTATCTAAATAAGTAACAACCGTAGAGCAAATAGTTAAATAAAAATAAAAATAACAATAAAATGTATATAATTTACGCATGCTCCTAAACATATATGACATATATGATCCAGATATAACCAGCCACACAGGCGTCCACACAGAAGTCACCCATACCAATGGGGAAAAAATAAACCAGCCACACAGGCGTCCAAAAAGATGCATATGATATGTTATGAAATGATAATGATGCTCAAAAAGTACATGACACCACTCACTTAAACAATCACACAAATCATCAGTCACTTAGGCAACCACAAAGATAACAATATTTAAAACACAAATCACCCGCCACTTAGGCATTTACAAAGATAACAATTTTTTAAAACACAAATCACCAGCCACTTAGGCAACCACAAAGATAATGATATTTAAAACACAAGTCACCAGCCACTTAGGCAACCACAAAGATAACAATATTTAAAACACAAATTACCAGCCACTTAGGCAACCACAAAGACAAAATATTTTAGAATAAACTTTTTAATCACACAAGATATCAAATTTATATTCTCATGAATGTTCATAGTTATAGCTCAATAACTTCAACCCATCAAATATGCATGTGAACAAGTATCTCAAAATCACTTTTCATTTTAATAATCCATAAGATTCGATTTGACTACGTATTATTGATAACGATTAAATGAATACTAACTCTATAATATCTCCTAAAATGAATACTTATTTTGTCGTAAATAAAATTAACAAATAGTATAACTTTATAAATTCTAATTTAATTAAATAATTCAACTAATATTTTATCAACTAAAATAAATCAAGCAAGACAAAAATACCATTCACACATAACAAAATAAAACAAACATATCTATTTAATGATTATCAAAACTAATCAAATAAAAAATTCACAATAGTCCATTTAGAAAATAATCACATCATAAACATCCTCATGTAATTGTCACGCCAAAACAATTAAATAAAAATAAAAGTTACAATTATTCAGGTAAAGTAGAGAGTGGTAACTTTTAATTTATTTTCTTTACATAAAGAATAAATTATTAATTAAATAATAATTTACGAAAATTACTAAAAAAATATATATATATAATATATATGAAAATATTGGGGTGTTACACATTCACTATTGGCCCACCATGAACTGGTAGGGGATTATTTTTCACGCTAGGCTCGTTTTCTTTAAAATTCAACCATCCAACTTTAAGCAAATCGTGCACCTTAAATTTTAAAGCTAGGCAATTTTCAGTAGAGTGTCCTACAGCCCCAGAGTGGTAATCACATGTGGCATTCGAGTAATATCCTTTGGGTAGGGTGGTTGTATAGGTTTCCCTGGACATAGTGCAACCATAGAATTGCTAACCAGATGCGGTAATAACTCTACATAAGTCATTGGGATTGGGTTGAAATGTACAAACTTCCTCCCACGATAGTTTTTTCCCTGACTTTCATGTGAATCTTGATTCCCTTGTAAGTGTTGACTTAGGGTACCCGAGCTTTGTGAATTTGCAGCGGCGTAAGGGCGATGCACAAAAGAAGGATTAGTTGGACTTGACGCCACAAAATGGCTTTCTTCTTCCTTTTCCTTATTCGCACCTGCGGGCAATTTTTGTGTGTTATTTAATCTAGTATAGCCAGAAGCAATCTTTCCGCTTTTCAATCCCATTTCTACTCTTTCACCTATGATGACGAGATCTGAAACATTTGATGAAACGCTTCCTATCATTTTGTCATAAAACGGAGGTTGAAGAGTGTTATGAACATAGTCACCATTTCTTTTTCAGATAGGGGGTTCAACCTGGGAAGCTAACTCCCTCCATCGTTGGGCATATTCCTTGAATGTTTCATTGTCTCTTTTTGTCATATTTTTCAATTGCATTCTATCAAGAGCCATGTCGAGATTATATTTGTATTGTTTCAAAAAGGCATCCACCAAATCTTTCCAAGAGCCGATATGAGCTCGTTCAAGGTGAATATACCAACTTAGGGAGGCTCCTGTCAAACTATCTTGAAAGAAGTGGATTAGTATTTTTTCGTGATGGGCACAAAAACCCATTTTTCGACAATACATAATAAGATGGTTCTTGGGGCATGTTGTTCCCTTGTATTTGTCGAATTCAGACAATTTGAATTTCGGTGGTATTATAACATCAGAAACGAGGCATAGGTCTAAAGCATCAAATCCATAATTGTTTCCCCCTTCGATAACTCTCAAGCATTCTTCTAAAGCTTGCCATTTTTCTTGGGATTGATTGTTCTCGAGCGGTCGAGGTTCATGATGTATGTTCAACATCACCGACGTTGCTTCGGTAATTTTTCCTTACGGTGAAGTGCCAGGAAATCCCGAAGTAAGGGGTGAAGATTGCACTTGAGGGAATTCACTAATACTAGGTTGTGGATTTGTAGCCACGACCAGTGGATTGTTGTTGGGGAGATGAATGTCTATGGGTGTGGTATAGCCTAGTGGCAAACCATAAGATGGAAATTGTTGCGTCTTTCCTTCTTTATAATTAGTGTGAAGGTGTGGAGCAACACCTGTTGGGTGAACTAAAGTGTTTTGCGACACCCCCTCGTCTACCAAAGGATTTCCATCATTTTTATTTCCAAGTGCTTGTAGAATCTCCAAGATCTTGGTCATTAGCCCCTTGAGTTGGTTTGTAACACCCTAATTTATTGTTATATCTTAATTTATTATTATTATTATTATTATTATTATAAATTAGTGACATTTTTATACATGTGTTTCTAGTTTAAAAAATAAAAAATAAAAAAATATTAATAATAATATATTTGGATGGTTATTATCTTATGCCTCATATTTTAATAGTGGTGTTTTCTAGACCTTTATTATTTAAATTTACATTTATGAAATATAAATATAAAATAACTATATTATTTATATATAAAATATGATAATGATGATCTCATGCGATACTAAATTGGTCGTACAGTAGTCTAATAATATATGTTAATAGCCTACTAATATATGTTAATAGGTTAAGTAATAAATTGAATTTGTGATGTGTTGTTTAGCCCATTTAATTGGGACTGCCAATCGGATGATTGGAGAAGCATGTTATTCCGATTTTGAAAGCATTTTGGATTACTCCTAAAACAAATAGAATCTTTTACTATATTGTAACCTAATAATAGCCTAAGTAATAACCTTACCCTTTGTTTTATTATCTTCCTATGATAGCAGCGCAGCCACACATATACAGCCTCTTTCAATTTTAGCATACCTACGCGCACACCATGAAAGCTATTATTATCATGTTCTTATACATATTAAAAATCATATTGTCGTTGAGAGTTGTCCTCCTCTTCTGTGATCTTTTCTAACCTCTTATTAGTGGAGCAACAATTGAGTGTACCTATCTCCTTTTTCTTTTTGAATTCTTTCTCAAAAAGCCACCACAAAGCACAAAATCGTGGCTACTCACACATAACCAACCGTGAGATACGATTATGGCCTCAACTCAACCAATCGCAGTGCCGTTTTTCCCTAAAACGACCATTTTCTCTCTTAGAGCAGACTGTTTTGATATTTTCCAGCCATCGTAGTTATCGTTTGGGGAAAACACACATCGTTTTAAATTCCTTTTGTTGTTATCTTCGGAAAACACTACTCATACGCGTAATTTGACAAAGTTGACGTCGAACCCTATTGATGCTCCTACACATCGGTGAGTCTTGTCAATTATGAATTTTATTTTTCTTTAACTCTGTTGAATTTAATAAATTAATATATATATATATATATATATATATATATATATATATATATATATATATACCTAATTACAAACTGTGTCTGATAAATTTTGTGTTTAATATTTCTTGTTGATTTGACAAATTTTATTTTATCTCAAAAGTTTTAGTCAGTTTAATAAAAGAAATTCATCTTATTTAATTAATACAATTGTTCTATATAGTTATATCTCTACCTTAGATAAATAGATATGATTTTTATACTATTTATTAAATAATCAAATTCTGTTCAAAATAAAAGTAAGAATGTTTTCCAATTAAATTCAAAATTTAGTTATATATATATATATATATATATATATATAAACTATGTTTGGTTATAGATTTTATCTGTTTGATAAGATTAATTCTATTTTAATCATAATACACTTATTTATGTCTACTTTATACAATTCTCAGCCGATGCACTAGCTCAGGCTGCATATAACTTTAATGCTAATCAATATCATATATAATCATAAGGCAAAGTACTGCCTCTAAAACCTTGCCGCCGCCAATCTAACAAAGAGTTTGCTTTCTACCCATAGTTAACCTATATCTCCCTGGGTATCGCATGGCAGATCGCCACCCAATCTCTTTTTTTAATTTGATTTTCAATACCTCCCTGCATATCAATAAATCAACCACAATCACATAAGGGTAAAAACATTTATCTGTTGTTATGATTTTTTATTTTATTTGTTAAAGACGTATTATGAATTTTCTATTATATTACAATATGGTGAAATTCGTTTTCTCAGTCTATAAACATCAATTAATTATATTTTTTTTATTATTTTTGTGTTGCAAAGAAAACAATTTTAAGATTAAACGATTTTTTTTAAAAAAAATGAAAGCTTAACATATGTGTTAACTTTTTATAAACAGAAAGAATAGAAAGAGAAAAAATATATATTTTAAAAATGATGCAAAACAAAGACTAATAAACAGAAAATTAGAGGGGAAAAAAAAAATGATACCTTATCGCTGAATTGTTGTTTTGTTAGACCGATTGTTTCAAGATCAGATTCTCTTCTTCTCTTTTGCCAATTAATCTCTCTATTTTTTTTGTGCTCTCAATTTGTGTTTCGAAGCTCCCCTTTTGTTCTCTTGTGGCAGATTATTTGTTGACTTTTGGGTGTAGATTACAAAAGACAAGAATAATTGTCAATTGATTACCATTAATTTAATTATTTTCGGTTTCTTTATACTTATTCTTATTGCCATTGATTCATTTCTTCGTTTTCTTTTCTATTCAATTAATCACCATTATTTTGATTTTTATGACCTTCAATCAATTTCTTTTCGATTTTTTTTCATTTATTTTGATCATCATTGCATCGATTTTTATGACCATCAATTCATTTCTTTTTAGTTTCCTTTATTTTTATTTTTTATTATTATTTTTATATATTTTAGAAAAAAATCTGAACAAGAATTAAAGGCAAACAAGAACCGAAAACACTTGTGATTGTCTAAAGCTTATATTCCTAATTATTTATTTTTATTTTTATATTTTTTCAAATATATTTATATATTTATTATTATTATTATTTCATTTTTTAATAAAAATCGAACAAAATTAGAAACTGTTCTTTGAAAAGGTATTCTTCCTACTAGAAACATCATCCCATTAATAATTGAGTTGTCATCGCCTATCCCGATCCCATTGTGCGTTTGTGGTTACTCGTTCCTCTATGTTTATGCCTAAAACTATACAAGAAGCACTTTCTTATTCCAAAGATATGATTGATAAGATGACAACTCTAGATTCTAACTAGATATGGACTCTTGAACCTTCCACTCTTGGGAAATCTATTGTTCGTAGTGATGTTGAACATTTTACAAACATACATCTACTAACCAATGCATTTATTGTGTTGTTTTTTTTAGTTTTACATTTATCATATTTTTTACACGAGATGACAAAGTTGGTATTCGGGATCTCAAACAACATTTGTTTCAACACTTCCAAACCAAAGACAGACTTCTTCCTTGGAATTAAAGTTTCTCAATCGACGACACGTGTTTCCATCTCCCAAAGAAAGTATGCTCTTATCATTTTGGAGGAGAGTGGAGTGATAGGTTGCAAATCCATTTACTCAACTATGAATTCAAATACCAAACTTATGCCAGACAAAGGATTTGAGACCAAAGTAGATATCAAAGGTTGGTTGGGAAGTTGAACTACCTTAACTAGACCTGATTGGACAACCTTACATAAAACAGCAACAAGTTGTTACCTACTACGAATGTCACATACAATTTAATTGAGGTAAATTGCAAATTGCTCTCCAAAAGTACTAATTGGAATAAATATAGGAAGATGGTTGTGTTTAAGACCGAACAGGATGGTAATACATGTTCAAAATCATTTGCAAGTCAGAAATATTTGAGATGCAGAGGTTTTAAAAGAGGAATGTTAACAACACAATATGAGATTTTAGCTAAGGACAAAAGAAAATATTTAGAAAAGGCTAAGGACAAAAAAATATGTTTAGAAAAGGCTTACACTTCTACAATCCTATGGTTGAATTAATCAGTGTAAAAACATTATGAACTTGGATTTAACAATATAACTAATTTATTTACTTCGGATTTTAACTTTCAAAGTCCAATTAAGCTTGCCCTCTCGCAACGGGATGGACATTGGTAAACGCAGTGGCACCTCATATTCTCCAACAGTCGATATAGGTGATGGAAGATGGAGATTTTCAGCTGTGATGTTCACAGAGTTGTCTTGCAATCTAAAAATGGCACAAAACTAAGTCAGTCAGTACCAGAAAAATAATATGATAGTGTGTTGTATAGAGAGCACAAGCTAGAAAAATCATCTGTGCATTCAATAACTTGCAAGGATTATATTCATAGAAATTATATATATGATATATTACTAAAACTATCATATCACAAGGTCTTTCCTTTCTTTTCTCTTCAGCATTTCCCTTTTCTATATATAAATAAGCAACCCTCTTTCAATTTGATAAAAATCAGACGAAGTTCAATTTAGATTTATTAACATGAAGAACTTGATCTGACTTTTAACAAGAATATCAAAAGTAATGCAGTTGATCCCAGATTGCAAAGGTAAGTGTGTCCAGTAAATTACTGAAAAATATGGGAAGGTAAAGGGTAAAAGGAAATACAGAGACTGAATAATCTGAAACTGATATAGATTTGATTAGATATAGAGATAACAAAACAGCAACTCCTAGTCATAATTTTATACTACTACTTAAAATACTAATGCTAATTAAGCAAGGAAACCAATCATGAAATATAGAAACCACTAAGAGACAATTATGATCCTCTAGAAGTGTAAGATGCACATAATATTATGAAATATATTTTAAACTTCCAAGTTTTAACTAACATCGGCAAGAAAGAAAAATTAGCAAATGATAATAATGAATTTAGAATTGCCAAGTTCAATGCAGAAGGCAGAAAAGGATACATGATGGTGAACATGAAAGGAAGAGTTAGTTATTACAAAAATTGTAAAAGTGTGAGTCCAATATATATATATATATAGAGAGAGAGAAGGGAGAGAAAATGCAAAAAGATTTTATTAGGATTTAGGACTAGGAGAGCATTCAGCCACTTTGGCTTGGCTCTGGTGGTTTCTTGTTTCATTTCCATACTTGTAGTTCTTTACAGAAGGCATCGACACTCTGACTGACACTTGTTTCCAAGAGGTTGAGATTTTATTGGTCTGAATAATCAACAAATCAAAGAGATTGAACAGGTGAAGGAAGTTTCTCTCAAGGCATTAATCAGTTGCATTTATTTATTTATTTTTTAAACTATTAACTCTTAATTTGTTACTAAGATGCTATCAAGAAAACATTTAAACAATGACAAAGACAAACAAACATTACCTCAGCCACAACAGCTTTTTTTGTCACTTATGTAACTCGAAGGAGTGATCTTTTCTAAAGTGAGAAGTTGGTGAAGTGGGTGTATCAATAGTTGATATTATAACAACCCGTGATTAGTCATACATGTGTACAAAATAACAACCATTCACTTGATAATCAATGATTGACACTACTCACTTTAGAAAAGTCAAATCCTCCAGAACGTCTTTCTCCTCATATGCATATATTTTCTTCCCCTAGCACATAGTAGTTATACATAATGTCTTTCTCCTCGTATGCATATATTTTCTTACCCGAACATGTAAACAACAAACAATTTAAATTTTTCTCAAATCTATTTATCCCCTTTTTGTCATCAGACAAATAGAATAAAAATTCAAATGGCAATTGACTAATTAGCTAACACCATTTAGTAGATCAGAGTTAAACTTGGAAACACACATCTTTATAAGTTTAAACTCCTATGAGCATATAACAATCAAAGCATCAAATTGATATAGAACATAGCATTAAACATATATAAATAATAGATTCAGATTCTTCTTAATAAACTCAAATCTTTCTTCAGCTAGAGGTTAAGTGAATATATCAGCTCATTGATGTTCAATGCCTATAACCTGGATATTTAACACACCTCTTTGAACATAGTCCCTAATAAAGTGATGTTTTCAATCTATGTGTTTAGCCCTAGAATGAAGAATTAGATAGGTAGACAAATAGCAAATGTATTATCACATAATATGAAAATTTTACTCAATTATTTTGTAGTCCTCCAATGCATGTTTTATCCATAGTATTTGAGAGCTCCATCCTAATGCTGAAATGTTTCCAAATTTTTTTGTTGACTTTGCAATTATGCTTGGCTTTTGCTTGACCAGGAGAGCAAATTTTCACCTAGGATAGTGGAGTTTCCACTGATGCTTTTTCTTTAAAGTTTGTCTCCAACACTAAGTAAGTATCAAGTCTAGAAGCAGTAAGATATAGAAGTGACTCGATTATTTATCTGTATGTTTTATGGTTAACTTTATTTCCAAATTCATCTTTATCAAGTGAGCAGGTGGGATACATTGGTGTAGCGATTGGTTTGTAATCATTCATCTTAAACTTCTTGAGAAGTTATTTTGTATACTAGGTCTAATAAATGTAAATCTCATTATGATTTTGTTGAATTTGAGTTCCTAAAAAGAACTCCAATTCTTCCATCATTCTCATTTCAAATTCCTGTTGCATTAACTTAGAAAAATCTTGACAAAGACTGCTATTGCTATTAGTAGAACCAAATATTATATCATTAACATAAATCTGAAAAACAAGAATGTCATTTCCAATTTTTTTTGTAAAGAAGATATTGTCAACCTATCCTTTTTCAAAATAACTTTTTAGGAGAAATGTGCTAAGTTTTTCATAACATGCTCTAGGGGCTTGTTTCAGTTTGTATAAAGACTTTTTAAGCTTAAATACGTGATTTGAAAGCTCAACATTTTCAAAACCACGAGTTTGTTTTACATACAGTTCCTTATTTATGTAACCAGTTAAAAACGCACTTTTGATATCTATTTGAAATATAGTAATGTTATTACAAGCTAAAAAGGATAATAAGATATGTATTGCCTCTAACCTGGTCACTTGAGAAAAGTCTTAGTGTAATCAATACATTCTTGCTGAATGTACCCTTGTGCAACCAATCTGGTATTCTTCTTGACAACTTCTCCTTTTTCATTTGATTTGTTCCTCAAATACCTAATTGGTTCCAATGTATCTTTCAGTGTTGATATGGTTTTTTAGGGTATCATTTGCACTTCCAATAATTAGAGTGTTTGGATGAGATGACTTGTATTTATCTTTGGTGGTTTCTAACTTAATAAGATTTATCTTGTGATGATTTGTCAAGTTCCTTTGATTGTCTTGTATCGTCTAATTTGTCTAGTTCTTTTGGTTTGTCTTTATCTTCTAATATATCAATTTCTTATTGTTCATGTAAATCTACAATATCCTTAACTTGCTTTAACTTTTTAAAGAAAAGTTGTTTGTCATCAAACTTAACATGTATCGACTCTTCCACTATTTGAATCTCCCTATTGAACACTCTATAAGTTTTGGATCTTTTAGAGTATCCAAGGAAGGTACACTTTTGTGAACGAGGATCAAACTTGCCAAGGTTATCTTTAGTATTTAAAACATAGCATACACAACCAAATTGATGAAAGTAAGAAATGTTGGGCTTTTTACCTTTCCACTATTCATAAGGAGTCTAATTCAAAATAGGTCTGATATAGACTATGTTTTGAATGTAACATGAGGTACTGACTGTTTCTCCCTCAAAATGCTTATCTACATTCATATCGTACATCATAGTACGAGCCATTTCTTGAAGAGTATGATTCTTTCTTTCAACAACACCATTCTACTGAGGTGTTCTAAGGGGTGAGAAATCGTGCAATATGCCACTCTCTTGACAAAATCGCTCAAACAGTTTGTTCTCAAACTCTCCACCATGGTCATTACGAATAATTATTATAGGGAATTGCTTCTCATTTTTCACTTGTTTGGAAAAGGTAGTTAATAACTTATGAGACTCATCCTTGTGTTTATGAAACTTAACTGAGGTCCATTTAGAGTAATCATCAACAATGACTAGTCCATACTTTTTACCATTCAATAGGGAAGATTTAACTAGACCAAAAAGGTCAAAGTGTAGAAGCTCCAAAGGTCTGTTTGTGGAAATAATATTCTTTGATGCAGAAGAATTTTTAGTTTGTTTCACTACTTAACATGTTTCACAAATAACTTATCATTTGAATTTGAGATTTGGCAAGCCCCTAACAAATTGGAATTTGATTAATCTTGAGATTAAGCTCAAATTGGCATGACCTAATCTCTTGTGCCAAATCAGTTGCTCACTGCTCACAAACACAAAACATCTGACCTTTTGCTCTGCTAAGTTAAAAATGTTGGTTTTATAAAGGTTTCTTTGCCTCTGGCCAATAAATAGAATAGAACCATCATTCTGACTTATAGCTCTACAGGACTTTTGGTTAAAGACTATCACTTAGTTGACTTATGCAAAGTAGTTCATGTTTTAGTCCCTTTACTAATAGTACATTATTTATAGAAGTTAAGGGATTTTTACCGACTATGTCATGTCCAATGATCTGGCATTTCTACTTTCCTCCAAAAGTGATTGGGCCTCCGTTGGTCATAGTCAGGTCTTGGAACATAGACTTTTTTTCCATCATACGTCGCGAGCATCCCATGTCCAAGTACGATGACTGGTGTTTCAACTTGGCTTATAAGAATATCTGCAACATACACTATTGATATTGAACTATGATTATTTTTCAAAGTTTCATTGCACATTTTCAATTGATGTTGAACTATGATTACTTTTTAGAGTTAGGTTTTTAGTAAATTTTATCATTCATATTTTCATTTATTTTGCTAAGAGCTTTCAGCTTCAGACTGATATTGTGATTCTTGTTTAAGACATCATTTATAAATGTAATTAGTTCAAAACAAGTTAAATTAGAGAGTACCTCAATTTCTCCATCGATAGATTCATTGTCAGATTCAGAATATGAATCAACATCAACTTTAGCCATTAGAGCCATATTGGCTTGTTCTTTGTCATCAAAGGATTCATCAGAATCATCCGAAATGGCCATTAAAACCTTATTCTTTGGCTTTAAATCTTTCCTCTAAAACATCCATTTCTCCATATTTTCACCCTTTCCTCTATTGGATTTCTTGTAACCTTTCTGAGGGAAATGTTTCCTCTTGTTGTGCCATATCCTCTGAATTCTTCTAGATATGAAGGAAATCTTCTCTTCTTCTAAATCTTCATTCTAAATTTCTAAATAATTATCCTTTGATTCTTCTTCTTCTTGCAAGGCTTTCTTCTGCTTGGATTTTAGAGCCAAAGTCTTGTTCTTCTTCTTGGGCTCATCTTCTTCAAGCTCAATTTCGTGTAGAGTATTCAAATCATTTGCTTCTTGAATGGTAGTGATCTTAGGTCACCACTTGCTGGGTAGACTTCTTAGGATCTTCTTCACATGATCACTAGTTGTATAACTCTTTTCAATTACTCTTAACCCTGAGACAAATGTTTGAAATCTAGAAAATATAGAAAAAGTTCATACTTTTTTTATCGAAAGATTTGCCTTTGCCTCTTGAATTTGCTTGCTTCCTTCATAAGCCAGAGTCATATTATCATAAATGCTATTTGTTGTTTCCTTGTTGGTGCACTTGTCCAACTTCTTGAAAGTGATTTCATTTATCATGAACGTTTTGGATATATAATGAATCTTGTACATCTTCAAATAACATTCGTCTCCATTCTTGGAATTTTAGTACCACCTTCTTTTGTTTGAGCAATATAACAATCTTTCACCAAGTCCCAAAGTTTAGGATCTTGTGATATAAAGAAATTCCTCAGACTGTCCTTCCTGTACACAACATTCACCATCAAATAGAGGTGGTATGTTGATGTTTCCTCTAGCAGCTTCTTCATCGAATTCAGACACGTTGAATCATTGGATCTTTCTTCAAACATTGTAAAGTGCTTAGCCTTGAGACCATGCTCTGATGCCAATTGAAGGGACGCAAACACAATAAGAGGGGTTGACTTGTGTTTGGCTAAGTTGAAATTCTTTTCTTGAATCTAATTTTGATTTGGTGACTTTAACAACTTTACTAATTAGAGGCAACATTAAGACAAATAACAAAAATGAAAAAATAACACATGATTTTACCATGGCTCACCACATACTTGGTAGTAACTTTCATTCCCCTTACACGAAATGATTTATCCACTAATTCAAAACCTTGAATTACACATCACCTAACCATACAAGTCAATTCTTCTCTACACAACCTGAAATCTACACATTGTTAGAGGAAAACTAAAGCCACTAATGGGTTGGGTTACAAAGGGGTGACACTATTTCAGTTTTGTTTCTTCTAAGTAGATTTGTTAGAATGATGACACACTTACAATGAAGCAGTAAGCAGAAAGTAATATAAAGTTGAACGAGTGCTTTGCTAGAACTTAAAACCTTAAACTCTAAATACTTAGAGAAAAATTGAGCTCTTGAGGTTTTTTGAATAACTTTCGTTTTTTGGATTTATGAGTTTATAAGTTTGTGCGGTACCTTCTCTTCTTCAGCCTTGATCCACTATTTATTGATAAAATTAGGGATCATGAATTTATTTTTAAGTTTCTAAATCGTGTCTCAAATTCACCTTGGTCAACAGATATTTCTTCAAAATATGCTTTTGATTGATATGATCTTGAAAAGTTGACCGTTAAATTTTTTTATTTCTCCATCTGAATTGAGCAATTCTTCTAGAAAGATATTGTGCGTATTTGGTTAGATTACGTTTGCACATTGATTAACTTAAGTCTTCCTTCATACGCCAGCTTAGATTTGGGTGGGAACAAATTAGAGCTTGTTTTTGGACCTTCAAAAGTAACAATATGGCTAAATCAAATTTAGTATGTTTTTCAATCTATCAGAGCCTTTGGCCTTCCATCAGATTTGTTGACTATTGTCCATCAACATCATTGATTTTTATTCTTCATAGTCATTAACTTGATTGTTGGAATCAGATGCGATGATTCTTGAACAACCAAAATCAGAGGCAGATGCAAAATTGTTGTTTATCATAAGCATGCTACAATGACAACTATTGTTCATTGTTCATTAGAGGTATGGAACAACTATTGTTCATTAGAGGCATGGAACAACTATTGTTCATTAAAGGCATGGAAACTGCATAAACACAAAATCTTCAACGGCACAAAATTCTTCAAAGGCACACTGATTTACTATAAACATGTTGAGCTCCGGAAGCACGCAATTAGAGGCAGATGAAAAAAAAATTCAACGAGTGCATTTTTTCGCTTTTGAGGATTTTGTTGACTAATTTGATTTCGTTTCCTCTGACTTTTTTACTTCCTCTAGTGATATCCTTTGTTGGTATCCTCTAACAATATCTTCTAGTGGTATCCTCTGATTTTCCTACTCTAATTGTTGCACACTTAATGAAGCCATTAGTGCAATAAATGTTTCTCACAAAATATCTTTGTTAACATAAAAACCACATAGATGAATTGTTCATGAAATCAACTTGGGTCCAACACTATGTGACATCCTCAAATAGTAACATGCTATGAGATCTGCCCTCTTAAATTGAAAATGTGCATAATTAATCATGAAGTTTATTTGAATACTTCTTAATGATTGATATTCCTTATATGGTGAGGGAAGAACTCAAACGATAATATTCTCAATGAACACTTCTTCTATGTATTTAAGAATAACTCATTCAGTCTTATCAAGGTGGTGTGTGAAAATTAAAATTAAAAAAAGGCAATGTGTTATAGAAAGATTTATGAAAATCGAAAGTACACATCAAAAGAAAAGCATGAATTAAAAATCCTCTATGTAGAGAGTTATTTAGAATTGATGTAAATTATTCAAAGTGTTTTCATACACTTGAACTAATATTGGACTTGATATGTAACATTCTCTCGTTGAGAGTAAGAATCCCAGAACCAAATATTGGGTCAATTCATACACAAACTAGAATTTATGTAAATCAAACCGATAGTGGCAACAATTATCTCACCCCTAATAGGTACAACAACACTTATGAACCTCAAAGGCAGGTTGCCAGGATATTGAAGAAGAGTTGTAACGATGACAACCTGGAAAGGCTATTGAAGAATACTCAAAGCTTATAGAGGCAGAGTAAACAATACTTGTATGCTATTATTGAAGTAGTGGATTAAGTCATTGATTGAACTAGGGAAATATTTATCTATAAGAGGAGCACTAGAGAAGCATACTCAAACATGTAGAGGCAAAACAATACATGTATGTTATTATTGAAATAGTGGGTTAAGTCGTCGACTGTAATAAGACAATATCTCTCACTTAGAGGAGAGCTAGAGAAGAATACTCAAAACCTATAGAGGTAGAGTAAACAAAAATTTATCTCTTTTTGGATTAAGTCTATAGAGGTAGAGTAAACAACACTTTATCTCTTTGCTATTATTGAAATAGTGGATTAAGTCTTCAACTGTATTAAAGCAATTTCTATATGTTAGAAGAGCATTAGATGCACCAATATTTTGTTGGGAACTAGTATAAACATATATTTGTTTCTTCTATCTCTTTGTTTCTCTTATCTATGTTCTCTATGATCAAGCTCTTTGTCTCTAAACTTATTTTGATTGTAAGTTGAATGATTTGATAAAGAACATACTTTTTGGTTCAGCTTTTGAAGTATCTTTTAGAAATGAAGAAACACAATTGAAACCCCCATTTTCTTGTGTTTTCTAGCACCATCAATTGGTATCAGAGTACGGTCTCTTGATTAAAGACTTAGCCATGTAAGAGTAAAGATCACTTATTGCTAGAAATACTAGTGAAATGGTCTGAATTAGTGTATGTTTTTGGATCAATCCTGTTTTCTTTTAAATTTCTTTGAAAACCTATATTGAGAAAAATTGATTATTTAAGACTTTAATTATTATTTGAAAAATAGATAAAATGCTTTAGCATAACACCTAGTTCTCAAATATCAACTTCATCTCATTTCCAATGTTTTGTTTTTAATTTTTTTTTATCTAGTTAAGGGCAAGCGTATTCGTCTAACAGATCTCCTTTTGCAAATCACTCTTCAATGACATTTTGAGTAGTAAAGCATAATCTCTATGTTGAGATATGTGAATACTCAAAGAGAAGAATAAATACGAACAAAGGGTTTCTTACTATGTCCCATAAAATAGAGTAAACATATCAAAATCGCATTTATATGAAATATTATCTTAGATTTTAAACTATCTAAAAAATACTTCATCATGTGATTAACTTGTAATAAGGGGCTAAAACTCCTTTTTGTTTCTTCTTCTAAGATCTATTTTTATATGTTCTGAAAAATCTTTCAATTCTATTTTGACTTCTGGCTGTGTTTTTTGTAACACTTCAATGACAAACTGGACAAAAATCATATACTTCAATAAGGTAGATTAACCTAATAAGTGACAACAATCAATATGCTAATACTAAAATTCATCTTCCGTTAGAAAGAAGTATTAGCTTATATGATTGAATTTTTAGTGTAAAAACTAACCAGTCAGGGAAACATTTTCTAAAAAATTCAATGATCCTTGATATATTTTCATATGTGCATGTAACCCGTTAGAAGAAATGGTTAGTAGTGCAACCTTGCACTCAACAACAAAAAATCTGAATGTTAAATTGAAACCAGTCGAAGACCCTTGTAAGACCAAAGGTTGGAGGATACACTAAAGCATCCTTGGTTAAAATCAATTCAAAACCAACAATACTTAAAAGGATAGATCAAACAAAATCAATCATACGATCAATATCCTCTAGGAAGAAGCTGTTGGAACCAAGTTAATTTTATACTTAGAGTTTTGATGTTAACAAAAGTATTTTATGATAACAATATATTTTTGACTTCATAAAGTATGAAAAAAGATTTGTGTTTTTGAAGACAATCTAAAATAAGATTTGATTCAAATAATTAATTGAATAAAATATTTAACCATGTTGACAAGAAGATTTGATCATGATGTATCACAAGAAGATATGAATTATTTACAAGAAGATTTGATCAAGATTTATCTATAGGAAGATGTGACTTATTTAGAAGAAGTGTTGACAAAAATTTATCACAAGATGATATGAATTATTTACAAGAAGATTTTATCATGATTTATTTAAAAGAATATATGAATTATTTACAAGAAGATATGATCAAGAATTATTTACAAGAAGAAACACTCACAAGAAGATACATTTTTTATTTGAAAGATATAATTTAGATTTTACAAAGGACAAAATACTGAATTGGACTTAGTCATATTCCTACTTGTGAAAGTTTAAGAACCTGTCCAACACTATGTGAAAGCAAAGTGTGTGTTAACAAAAGCAAGCCACAAGAAGGAGGTTTCATCTAAAGAATTTGTGAAAACAATCTTAACAAAATACGAACATTATCAATCTAAGGAATTTACAAACTCAATATAAACCAAATACAAACATAATCAATCTAGAAGAACTAATTAGATTGGATTTAGAAATAAAGAATTGTCTAAAGAAATATTATCAAAAAACATCTTGTTTAGAATTAGTTTTGAATAAGATCATTGTGACCAAGCTAGGAATGAAGAAACCATTCAGAATTAAACAAGGACTTAATGGAAGCCCTAATTTTATTTATAAATAGATACTCAAGGATGAAGAAGAAGAACATCGAAAAAAAAAAGTACAAAAATTCAAGCTCTAAATTCTAAATTTATCTTAGAGTTCAAAGAGAGAAACACTTGTTAAATAAGAAATATTTTCTAAGTGTTTTTCTTAGATGTGATAGTCATTGTTATAATCAGCTTGTTGGAAGCAACTACTCATGTTCCAAACCTTTGAATTCAAACCCGATAGTGGTGTTAGTGTACCTTCAACAATTTGGGATTTTCAAATAGTGTGGAGAAGAATTAACTGGTAGAGTCAAGGTGTGTGTATTTCTCAAAAGTATGGGGTTGTCAGGATGTATGAGAATATTGGCTTCGAGGGCCAAGTACTTTGTAATTCAACTTATTGAATTAGTGGATTAAATCTTGTGTGTGAAGAGACTAGATGTAGTCAAGTTAGTGGTCAACTAGGATAATTTACTTGTGTCACTTTATTTTTGCACTCCTTAGTTTTGTTATTGCTTCTACTCTCAAATATGAACCAGTTTAATCAAATAATGAAAAAGTTATCAACTTAGTCAAACAAAATTCAACCCTTCTCATGTTTCCACCTTTATAAGCAAGCATGAGTTTAATATTAGAGTAACTTGAAAGTTCGTTCTCTTGATGGAATAAATATCTTCATCTGATGTGTTCCATAGATGATGTACTTAAAATAATTATGAAACAAGATTATCCTTAAGTAAACCTGAACTGCAAGTAAAGAACCAAAGCTCTCTCATGGAAAAGCATCATCTAATCCATCCACTAGAGAAGTCTATATAATAAGTGAGTTTAAACAACTCATCATCTGGTTAGACTCGTGGGCACATCAGAACCTAAGAAGAATTGTTGGGAAATCCTCTTACTACAAGGTGTGAAGCCAATCCTACGTTTTCTCAAGGAGTAAATCTTTGCCTCTAGTGTAAAGTGTGCTTGAAACATCATTTGAAACTCATATATATGAAATCAAAGTAGTAGGCTGCATCTTCTAATTCATAAAAAAGATTGATTTGAACCAAGCTAATTATTCATCTGGTTAAAAGATTATCTAAAAGAAAAGTCTGACAAACTATGGCAAGACGTAAAGGCATATTTACTATATCATCCTCGTTTGTCATTAGTGGGATACTCTTAAATTTATTTCATTAGTCTATGTGTACCTATTTGTCTTATTTGATATTATTTTTATGAGTGTTGGGGTTTTCTTTTCTATCTCAATGTGTATTTGTGTAGTCTTTCCTGTCTTGGTTCGTGTTGTTTTGTCCTTGGTTGTATCGCATGTGTTATTTTTGAAAATAGTTCTTTGGTAACTTACATTGAACATACGTTTTTTTTTATATCTTTTCTATGCTTCTTTAAACTTTTCTCCTTTCAAGTGTTTTTTAAAAATAATATTTTTCATTAAAATCCCTTCTCTCACAACCCAAATTCCTTTTTCATCCAAAACGTTTTAAATTGGAAACTGTTTAGGAAAAACTATTTACATATCTCACCATTTATTAAATCTTCATCTTCCTAAATGAACCTCTTTTCTAGTGGGAATTACTCTTCTTTCTAATGAAAGTTCACAAAACATATTCAAAGGTTCACTATGTGCAACCTTAGGATGTCAATGTCTCCTTCCTTTTTTAAGTACCTTGAGTACAAGTAGGAAGTAGAAACAGGGCATTGAAAGGCTTTGTGCCTCATTTTTTTTCTAAATCTTCTGGATTTTATGGAAATCTAAAAGCAACAATGAAGAAAAGTTGGAGCACCTACAATATTATCTAAGATTTATCTTTTGATGAGTATATCTTCAAATCTATATTTAGTGAAATTCCCACCAGACAAGTCAAAATAATTAGAAAAAATGGAAGATTACATCACCTCCTTTTTCTTAGTTACGTTTGACAAGTCAGAAGGTAGGCTACTGAACATGAAAACTTCATCATCATTGTATCAAATGAAAGTTCAAAGAAGGAAGACCCTTACTAAATAACATGTTAAAAAAAGAGACTTCGTTTATTTATGTATTGGGAATTCGTGATTCAAACCTAATATGTAGTATAAATTAATGAATCTAGTTTATATAGTCTTAGAAAGACCTTAGGATTTTGTTTTTCCTTTTAGTCCCTTTTGTAATAAGTATTGTAGTTTTAATGTAATGTGTACGTGTTACAAGTGTAATATGAATTATGAATTGAATAAATTTTATCCGCATCTCTGACCATCTTGTTTCTATGCTTTGTTTTTTTTTCTTCTATTGTCTTTTGTTTTCCTTTCCTCTCCTCTATTTTTCAAAATTCTCTTACTTGTATAAACAATACTTGTATGCTATTATTAAAATATTATTTTAAGTCCTCACATGTATAGATGCTAAATCTCTTTATAAGGAGAAGAATAGATGTAGCAATAATGTGTTGTGAACTAGTATATAAATATTTGTGTTCCCTCTATCTCTTTGTTTATATCTATGTTCTCTATGATTCAACCTCTTTGTCTCTAAACTTATTTTAATCATAAGTTGAATGATTTGATAAAGAACATACTTTTTGGTTAAGCTTTTGAAGTATCTTTTAGAAATGGCGAAACAAAATTCAAACTCCCATTTCTTGTTGCATCTTCACATTTTGCATCTTCACCCTTATGAACATCAAAAAATAGTCCCTCATGTAGTAAGGCAAGGTCTTCCTAGAGTGGTAGGTATCTACTCATCTGCTTTGAAATCAATGATGGTGATATGTATAGGAAATACAAAATTACCAATCATCACTATAACATCATAAATCCTTCCTTTTAGATGGCAAACGGACTTGTCTACAAGCTGCATATTTATCATAGTGGGTCTAGCTTCCACAATCTCCATATGCTTGAAAAATGACTCAGGCATCAAATTGATGTTAGCTCCCCAGTCACAAACTACATTTCCACAATAAATCCGACCAATGGAGCATGAAATAGTGGAACTGTCAAGGTCTTGCATCTTTCCAGGTAGCTTGTGTTGCAACAACAAACTGCACTTTTTGGTTAAGGAAACTGTTCCAATCTCCCTTATTCTTTTTCTTTTAGTAATAATATCCTTCAAAAACTTTGCATAATTAGACATTTGTCATAAATATTCTATCAAAGGACTAACAATACTAAGTTGTTTCAATGCATCTAGAAGTTTGTAGCACTATTTTTCCATTTCATGTTTTCTAATTAGTTGAGGGAATAGAGGTGGTGGAACTTCAGACACTAGTTTACGAAAGCTACAAGATGTTGTAGCATTTTTCTGACTCTGCCCCAATTTTCTTAGAACTTCCTGAAAATTCACCTTCTTCAACATTTGTTGGTTTTTCATTTCCTCCATTGTTCTTGGTCTTTTCATTTTGTTTCAAAATAGATTATCTATCTTTATTAATGATATCAATCTATTTACTGCTCCTAATGCCAATGGCTTTCCAATGCTCATTTTCCTTAGGTTCTTTAGCTTGACTTTAGTGTTTCTAGATAGTGAACCACTTGGTCTTCCATTCACTACTGTAGCTAGCTGACAAAGTTGGATTTTCAAGATCCTAATCACCATTCCTTCATTTTGAAATGCTATTTTTTTCTAAATTGTGAAAGATTATGTCTTTGTCACGAATGACTTCAAAAAAGTTTCCATTGATTGATCATTTGATGCCTGGCAAGGTAACTGTGAAAAACCATAATGATGGGGATGCTTATTTTAAGTAATGCCTTGATTGCACCATGAAAAGTTAGGGTGATTCCCCCACATTGGAGTAGGGATTGTCTTTATTTTGGTTGCCAACATAAACCACAAAGATTGGGTCTTTTGGGAATTCAACCTTTTAGCATGCCCTCCTTCACGATACACACTTGTTATAGTAGTATTAGGTACCACTATTATTGATTCTACAACAATTAGTACATGTGTTGTCACTATATTCTTCAACAGATTAGTTAATGTTGTCATATATGGTGAAAGTGTTTTGCTTTCACCAACTTCATGAACTCCAACCATTTTCTTTTACATTTACCCTTGCAACATGCCATTGGTAGCTTATTTGTTGTTATGTTCTCAATGAGGTCAACAAATTCAACATAATACTTACTCAAAAGGGCTCCTCCTCATGATGCATCAAGCATAGTTCTTAATGAGGATACTATGCCACTATAAAAGGTCTCCATTTGAATTCAAACTGAAATCGTGTGATGAAGACAGTTGCTAAGAAAATCTTAAATGTTTCCTAAGCCTCTAATAGAGTTTCATCTTCAATTTTCCTAAAAGAGGTCGCGTCATTCCTCTTTTTAGCATTTAGTATAAGAAGAAAATACTTTACTAGGAACTTTTCTACAACTTTATTCCATGTAGACACTAAATTAGGTTCCATTGATTTCAACCATGATCTTTCTCTATCCCTTAGTGAAGAGTTATAACCTTAACCTAAGAGAATCTTCAGACACACCAGGAATCTTAAAGTTATGAGCAGCTTCAACAAATTGCTTAAGGTGAAAATTAGGGTCTCTAGTAGATGTTCCACCTATAGAACGGGAAAAAAGCCATATGAGACTAACTTCAACAAGGAAAAAAGGCATATGAGCAAAAACAAAATAGAATAACACAAACAATTTATCTTGGTTCACTACCAACATGGTTGCTACATCTAGTCACTTCAACCTATAGGATTTAATCCACTAGTTCACCATAAAATTACACTTTTATTGAACACCTACTATTCAAATTGACTATGTTAAAGTCTTAGCATCCTTCTAGCTTAATATATTCAAATTGAGGAAGGCAACAACTACTAGGATAGGTAACAAGAGAATACGTTTAGGTTTTATGAAAGAGATCTCACATGAAAATGTTTATGAAGTTGTACTCTTAGAAAGTTTTCTCAACACTTAAGTAAAATGAGTGATTAAGAGAAATAGTGCAGAGAAGGCTGTATATGATTATAGTTTTGGGATTCTTGTATTTTTCAAGTGAGGAATGCATGTCATTTTATAAAGATCGTTTAGGATTTCAAGTTGTTTACTTTATTGCAAGAAATCACATAAATAATGAGGCTTCATATAAAATATTTTGAGATTGATTTCCCATTGAAAATTTTCCAAAACGAATCCTTGTAATTAATTTAGCATATCTTGGTATGAAAGCATGGAACTAGAGGATATGATGATCAGAGCATGTCCCATAGACCTTCAGACAAGTAGTAGATTTAGTATGTTCATCAGAGGATGTACAAAGATTTTTCCTTCTTTGAAGTATTGACTTTCATTAGAGTGTTCACTTCTTTAGAGCATACATCAAAATTGTGAACCATACGATCAATGTCTTGATGAGAGGATTAGAGGTAGATGATCGTATGCTTGTTGCATTCATCAGAAATAGACGATTGTATTTATGTTGAATTCATCATAGGCACATGAAACATAGCATATCTTGTACTATCGGAGTCACCAGAGGATCATTTTAGAGTGTGTTTGCCACACTTAAAAATACGGAATAGAGACGAAGTCTTGGTGTTCCTTTAACTTAGACCAATCATCCAAGGAAACGCCATAAGATCCTATAGAGTTTGCTTGATCTGGAAACTGCACACTTAATCAAAACATTAGTGCTTTAAATTATTCCCACAAATTGATTTTATTAGCATCGAAACAAGTAAGGTCATAGTTCTTCAATCCATCTTCATTCTAACACTCTCCCCTTTTTTGTAGACGACAAACATCTATTTTTGAAAACAATTTTTAAATTTAATAAATATAAAGATATTATTGAGTATTACAACAAACCGTTATAATATGTATGTTTAATTCATAATAGGAAAATATATTATGACAAAGTATTTTAATGTGAATTAGTAACTGAAGTTCAGAAAAGACAAAAAAAAAAAATACAAAGAAATAGAACATAAAACATTACAACAAAAAACAAAGAAAATAGGAAACTAAAGAGTTGGAATTGGTGAGCTTTTCCATAATTACACTAAGAGCATTCTAAATATCCTCCTGATTTTTGGTAGTTTGTTCCTAAAACGCCTCAATCTTGGCTTCCATTCAATCAAAATCTTCCTTTTTGAAAAATTGAGAGTGATCAAACTTGAGGTCAGAGGGAGTTCCAGTGGGAGATCCTATAGAACCTAAAGCAACAGCAAAATGAGCATCAAGAGAAGGTATCTCAATATATGGGATGAGTACAGGAAATTGAAATGCTTCTACTCGAGCAACCACCGGGGGTTCGAGATGAATGCTACTAAAAGAATATGGGGAATCCATGGATGAGGTTGTTGATGTGGTTGTTATGACCTTTTAGATCGATTTATTTTGGCCTTCTAAAGCTACATGATCCAAAAGTAGATGGCCTTAAATGTTTATTTGAAAGATTTAGAGTTCAATGAAGCTAGCTGCAGTCCATGATCTTTGATGTCCTGAATCCAGGTTATGACAAAGGAGAGGACTTTTTTCCACTTACTGGAAACATCATTAGGATCCAAACTTTGAGCATTCCTATTCTAAGTGGAGGTAAGTTGGTAGTAAGAGAGGTAAGGAAGGTGTGGAGGTCTGGGAAGCAAGAAGGAATAGATTGTGTGATGGGATTGAGGTCAAGAGGAATGGTGGATGTGGCAGTGTCAAAGGAGACTGGTTAAGAGGGAGATGTATATGAGTCATTTAATGACGTATCAGAGACTATGTCACTAAGAACTGGTGCAACTTTCTCAACTTCTTGCGTTGATGGATGTATAGAGCTTAGTGATGTGGGGTCAGGTTCTAGGGTGAGAGAGGGAGATGGTGGAGGAAATTTAGACGAGTTAGGTGTTTAACCACTACTAGAAACACTGATTTTAGCGTCGGCGCCAACGCTAACAAGCCAAAAGCCGACGCTAACGTTGATTTAGCGTTCGATTAGCGTCGGCATGTGTAGGAAAGGGATGCAAAATGTTTAGCTGGGGTAGATTTAAACATTTCATCCCTTGTGTTAGAGTCATAAAAATGAAGGGTGACAAGTATAGGGTTAGAGAGAGGCTAACTATGTTGGTTTGTTAGGGAGAGGGTTTGGAAGGTTCTTGTACAGGTTCAAGGTGGAGGATATGAATAGTTTTCTCTAAAAGGGGGTTGTCTTGTCTTCATCGGTGTTGGGTGCTGCTTCCTTATCCTCTTTAACCCTCAAAGCTTGAACAACTCGTTTCCTTTTCTTCTCAAATACTTGTGCAACATGTGGTAGAGGTAGACAAACTAGAGCCATAGCTTAGTCTAATTGGCACATCCGCATATATTCGTCAACCTCGCAAGGAGCAGTTTGAGAGCTACTAGCTTGACTTGTTGACTTTCTGGCATCCCCACTAGGTCAAATACAGTTTTAGGGAGATACTAGTCTTATCTTGATGATGTTGGAGATGTTGAATGTGGGAGCAGATGAAGAGACCAAGTGTTCCTCTTGAACTAATCCTCAAATTTCCTCTAGAGCCCGAATAAGAGGAGTACACATAAGTATTGCATATCTCATTATCGGGTAAGGGATATTCTTAATCTTCCTTGTCCTAGAGTTGATGACACATGACCTCGTGTTTCTAGAATGATATAGGGAAGCTTCATCTTGATCCTTTAAGGTCCTTAATGAAATCAAACTCATTTGCAATTAGGTTTGCAAAGTCAATCTTCAATTTGTGAAGAATCTCAAATTGATCCAGATTGCATTGTAGTGTAGGAACATAGGACACGTTTTCTGGTTGAGGCGATTGAGGAGGAACCCGAAGCCATTGAAGTAGGACGAATTTAGGGAGAATGAGGAAGTTTAACATTTTGAAATGAATGGAAAGTGTGGGAGTTGTATAGTTGTGAGTGATAAATGATTTGAAGAGCAAAAAACGGTTGAGTTTTCAATGCCATTACTAGTTCGCATGCATGAGATCACCTGTCACAGTAACACACCTTATGAGAAGGACATTGTTCATATTCAAGATTAATGGAATTTATATTGACTAGATGCACAAATAAATTCAAATTCATCAGAGGCAGAGCGTATATATATTTAACCGTTCACTATGTTTTACCAGAAGCAAAACATACAGAGGATTCATTATCGTTCTTTAATAAATAGAAGTTTTTTAGATTTTTTATAAAATTGAATTTGTCCTCAACAAGGGGTTTTGTGAAAATATCAGCCAACCAAGGATCAGTGTCAACAAATTTAATGTCTAAAATACCCTTATAGACATAATCCCTTATGAAATGATGTTTAATCTCTATATGTTTTGCTCTTGAATGTAAAATAGGGTTTTTCGTAAATCATATGAATGAAGTATTATCCCAAAAGATAAGAATCTTACTCTCAATTTTTTTGAAATCTTTTAGTTGATGCTTCATCCACAACAGTTGAGTGCTGCAACCAATTATTGAGATATATTATGCTTCTGTTATAGACAAAGCAATAGTCCCTTGTATTTTGCGTAACCAAGATATTAGATTCTCAGCAAGGAATATGCAATTTCCATTGGTGCTATTCATTTCTAACTTATCTCCAACATAGCCAACATCATAAAAACCTATTAACTTGTACTCATTGGATGGCTTATAAAACAAACAAACATTAGTAGTGCCTTTTAGATATCCAAAGATCCTTTAGAGTGGGATTCTTTAGAGTCAAACTAAAATTTAACACACACAAATCAAATAGAATATCAAGTCTAGAGGCAGTTAAGTAAAGAAGAGACCTATCATTCCTTTGTATACATTTAGATCTACGTTTTTACCTAACTCATCTTTGTCAAAAGAACAAGTTGTTTGCGTAGGTGTAGACATGGACTAACAATCATCCATTTTAAACTTCTTAAGCAGTTCTCTTGTGTATTTGGTCTAGTGAATGAGTACACCTTTTGGGTTTTGATGAATTTGAATTCCAAGAAAATGCTCCCTCTTGGCAAAGCTTACCACTAGTGAAACCAAAAATAATATCATCAACATATATTTGGACAATGAGAAGGTCATTCTAAGATGATTTTCTAAATAAAGTAGTATCAACATAACCTCTCTCCAAATTATTATCTGTCATGCTAAGCTCTTGGAGCTTGTTTTCAACTGTACATGCATTTCTTTAGTTTGAAAACATAGTCTAGAAGTTCATTATCCTCAAATCCAAGAGGTTGTTTGACATATACTTCTTCATTTAAGTAACCATTTAAGAAAACACTTTTTCCATCCATTTGAGATAGAGTGAATTTATAAAATACAACAAAAGAATGTAAAAGTCTGATAGCTCCTAATCTTGCCACATAGGTGAAAGTTTCAGTGTAATCATACCTTCCTACTAACTGTATCCTTAGGCTACAAGTCTAGGTTTTATTTGTAATTGCTTCACCTTTTTCATTCAGTTTATTTCTAAAAATCCATTTGATTCTTATTGACTTTTTTTCTTTAGGCTTGGGGACGAGATCTCATACATCGTTACTTTTAGTTAATTTAACACTTCTTGCATAGCTCGTATTCACCCATCATCTTATAAGGCTTCATCTTCTTGTAGGATTTAACTTTTCAAATATCAGCCTAAACAAAGACGTCTATAGTTGTTGACTCCTCTTATATATTTGGTTAATCTGAAATTTGTAGATCTACAAAGCCTACGTCTAGCTTTGACTTTTTTATGGTCAATTTGTCATCAAACTTGACATGGATCGATTTCTCAACAATAAATATTTCTTTGTTATATACCTTGTAGGCTTTAGACCTTTCAAAGTATCCCAAGAAAATGCACTTTTGAGATTGTGAATCAAATTTTCCAGGTTTCTTTTTGGTGTTCAAAATATAACATGGGCAACCAAAGTGATGCAAATATGAAATATTGGGTTTTACTCCTTTCTACAATTCATAAGGAGTTTTATTGAGAATAGGTTTAATATAGATTCTTTTCTTGGCAACATTCATTTTGTGAATCACGTTACATGCCTAATAAATCAAGTTGTAAAAGTTCAAGTGGTATAAAAGTGGAAACAATGTTTTTAGAAGAGAAATAAGATTTTGTCAATTTCCTTTTCTAACATACCTCACAAAGAACATATGATTCGTACTTAAGATTTGGCAAGCCTCTGTCTAGATCAAGTTTTTTCAATTTTGAGATAACCTCAAATTGATATGTCCTAATATTTTGTGTCAAACCAGTTGTTCCTCACTTACAAACCTAAGACACTTTACTTCTTGTTTATTCAAGTGAGATAAGTTTATCTTGTAAATGTTGTTTTTCCTTTGGCAAGTAAATAGTATAGATCCATTTGTTTTACTTATTTCCTTACATGACTTTTGGATCCAATATATAGTTGGGTCATGGTTTGTTAATTTTGAAAGGTGTCTTTTCTTTCCAAGTTTTCTGAATAGGACAAGCTATCCTATTATGACCTTTCTTTTAGCAGTATGCGCAAACAGTATTAGGCGGGAAAAATCTAGGATTATATTTCGGTTTTTCAAAGCCTAAGCCACATTTATTGTTTCTTTTAACGTCATAGATCATAAAAGCTTGTTTACTATGTCTATGTCATTTGCAAGATTTTCTTAAAAGGTTATTTCATACTTCATAGAATTGCAGAATTTATGCTATGAAGTTTTTGTAAAAATTTCTTTCAGGGTTAGATTTTCCGTTTTTAGATTTTCAAACTCCTTTTCAACGGTAATGCATTTGTTTGTTAAGATATCATGAGATTTTCAAACCTTATGATGTCAAGTTTATGAAAATAATTTTTTATTTGAGTTTTTATTTAGCCATCAGAAGTAATTTTCATGTTGAAGCTTCGAGTGTTAAAAATCAATTTCTTTACTATTTTGACGTAAAATTGAGAGACTCGTTAAATTATTTTTACATAAACAAATACAGTAAAATTTATGTTTAAAAATGTAGACGATTTTGTCTAAATTTATTTCTAGATATAGATTTGAAGTTAAGATTAAACGGTTGAAAAGTTAAGATATGAAACTTTTTCTGGAACTCCATAACTTCAGTAAAAACATTTTTCAAAAAACATCATCTCCAAATTCAAAGCCATGAGTTTTATAAAATTTTGTCACTGAAACTGTTTTAGCCAAAATTAATCAAAACAAAAGTTTTACTATAGCTAAAATAGCAAATTATTTTACACATGTTCCCAAGCCTTTTTTTATATACCCAAGTTTTTAAAAATTTGTGAACAAAGCTGTTTTAACCAAAACTTTCACAATTCAAAACTTAATGCATGCAAAATTTATGACTTGATCAAGATTTGAGTTCTTGAAATTACACTTATCCAAAGTATGATCATGTTTTAAAGTTCAACATGCAAGAACTAAATTGATACATGCAAAACTTGAATCGAACTGTAATGTAACATATATGCTCCTGATGATCAAAACCAGAATAAAAATTGATGCTTTCATTACCTATTTGAAGAGTGTGATTCTGCCCCCAACTAAACGGAAGGAGAGAAATTTTTTATCGTAATAAAAATTGGTTCATTGGAATCACAAGGATGGGGGAAAAATTTAATTCACAAGACATTTTGATTTGAAGAAGCATGGATCATGGAAATGCAAGAGGACGAAGATGATGGTGTTGGAAGAACTCACCAACTGTTGGTATTTTCTTTAGAGAAAATGAGAGAAATGGATTAAAAAAAAAGTGGGATAATGAAAAAGGGAGCATCGTCTGAAAATTTAAGGGAAAAAGGAAGAAAAAAAACTGTCTTAATTTATGTTAGATCCAAACCCCTTGCATATGTCTTTCCATGTTATCCCCTAAGCCAACTACCTCATTTCACTGTAAAATTCGTCCGTCGGAAAATTTTACCATTAAGTAGTATTGGTAATAATAATTCTTAACAATTAAATTATTATCATAACTATTCTTGATAAAAATTATCTAACCTTTCCAATCAACCATAAATATTTATAGAAACTCAATTTAATATTCGTCAAATCATGAGTTCGTTGAAAATTATACGAGAAGTAATCTTTATCGAATATTTTAAAATAAAAAAATTTATTTACGACGATTAAGATAATACTATTTTTATATTTTAAAATTAAATAATTTTAGCAAGAATATAATTGATTTAAAAATACAACAATAATTATAAAAACTATTGATTATTCCTTAAGAAATTTTCTTACTACTAAGGTATGACACTTATGTTTTAGTTTCAGTTGTAGAGACGATTATATGTGATTGGTGCTTGAATTTGTAATTTATGTGATTGTGTGTTTGTGTGTTTATAACTGATAACATGCGTGTTTATTATGTGTTACAAATTTTTATTAATGATAAGAGTCTTAAGTATGCTTTATGAAAAGGTGCTTATGATTATTAGTGTTTAATAAGTTTAAAAGTAGAGTCTTTTAATAATCTCATTAACATAATAATTATTGCCAAATAGTCAGAACATACTCATTCATTTCATATTTAGTGGTGATTGTGATTCGTCACAAGGTGATCTCATGTCCACTACTAGAAAAACAGCATTTAGCGTCGGCCACAAACCCACGCTAATAGGCAAAAAGCCAACGCTAACGTTGACATTGACCCACTTATACTTTGCACGGAAAGGGATTTCATATGTGTTTATGACATACAACACAATTATGATGTCATGAGGTTGACGGCTCACTAGTGATGTCATGTGATTGTTGGCCCATGACCTTATATAGAGGGATGTGATATTTTAGAATCATATGCGTTGACATGTTGACATTGCATTAGGGTATTTGATACCATAATATATGCATATCTATATATGTCAATTCTATTATTTTTTATTGGTGACTATTGACATTTTTACGGAATTTGAGCAATACCCTCAAATGATGGAACCATTCACTCCTATACTCACTACTCACTCATGTGATGGAAATGTCATGGGAATTCCTTGATTAAGGATTGCTTACTGCCTAGGGTCAGGTCACCAACGAGGCTTTGTATATGGGAACGTCATTGCTATGTGTGGCGGCGGATGATGTTGGGATCACCTAGTAGCGAGCATAGCTTCCAGTAGAACTCAAGTTATATTATAAGCACATTAAAAAGGCCAAATAAGTGATCATGGAGTAGCCATTCTAGATAGTCGGACCCAAGCACCTCCAACTATACCACCGGGCATGAAGGATCATCTTATTTCTTCTCCAATGGTTGTTTCCACTTCTCCCTCACTAGTGTTGATTCCCAAATCATTCTCGGGGGCAAAGATGGAGATATGTTTTCGTGAGTGGACAATCGATTTCCCCTCAACCGACCCAGAGCTAGTGTAGAAGACAATGATTTTTATGAGATTCTCAGGCCTGAGATTTAAGTGGTAATTTTAACTACAAAGGAGTTAGATTCAAAGGATTCATAGGCAAAACTATCATCAAGCGGGGTCTTGTCTGTTGTGATTTGTATTGTGTGTTGGTGTTGTCCTTGTTATTGTAATGATTAGTCTATCATTAGTAAGTTGGTTTATAGAGCCTTATGTGATTATCGTATACTTTTGAATAACTATACTTTGACTAGTGGTCTAAAGCAACATTTATGCAATTGCGAGGTAGACATTTATTATTTCTTATCATTTGTTTTTAAATGATGTTGTTTATTTATGGTATTTGTAATTTATTTTGATTGTGCCATATTTATTTTATATATCTCTTTATTATAAATTATCTTATATTCATTTTAAGAATTTGTACGGAAAAGGCAATCACACACTAGCTTTTGGCACATAAATAACAATGTTAACATAAATTTATTTTAATTGTAGTTAAATATATTTTTAATTATTATAAAATTATAAATTTTTGTCTTAATCATTATAAAAATATTCTTCAAATATTCGTCCCTCAAATATATAACGATCCAAGTTTTAGTCTTTTCTTTACTTATTAATAAAGTAGTTAACTATAATTATGCAATGAAGTTGTTGTCTTTTTTAAGATATCAAACAAGAAGAACAAAATTATGCAAGATGCTGTTGTTGTTTTTGATATCTTCTATGATAGATTGAAGCTAACAATACTTGCATACATATAATATAATAACAAAACTTTTGAGTTGGTCAATGAAATTTTAAAGTTCTTTTTATATATTCCGAGAAATTTTAAGGTTAATTAAGAAACATAATAGAGTTAGGAAAATTACGAGTACCAACATTATGACATACAAATAAAATCATAGGCTTAAACCAATATTACAAAGCTATAATTTTTCTGACTTAATTAAATGGGTTTAATGTGCACCTACAAAAATAATACTCACATATTTTAATTTCCATAGGAAATTCACACACAAATGATTCACATCCAGCGTCATCCCAACAGAGACCATAAACTATGATGTGAAATAAGAATGAAGAAAAGTTACTAAAAAGTGATTACATAATATGTATAATTTAAAATATCATAATTTGAAAAAGGAGAAAAATAACTTACTAAGTTGTTGACCTATGCCGTTCGTTCCAATATGAAAGAGAAAAAAAAGAATAGCCAAAGCATAAATCAATTTGTAAATTTGAAACATGTTGTTATCTATGTAAGAAATGAATCTTAAAATTGTAACTATTATTAAATTTCCCAGGTATTTAAATGTGTTACGTTTATCTATTTACCTCTCTCAATGATCACTTAACTTTAATAATGATCTCATATAAAATCTTAATGATCATCAAAGTCCATTATTTTTATTAAAGGTTAATTGCGTATTTTTTTTCCTTGAATGATTTTTTTAGGCAAAGTATATTCTTGTTTTTGTCTTTCATGATAGACAAGAGACAAACTAAAATAACATTAATGGCTAAAGATGCTGAAGTAGTAATAAAAAAGTCACAATCTCCTACTTAATAAAATAATTTTTAACAAATAATTTTTTTAAATAGTATAATATTTTACATTATATTTTTTTATGTTTTCTTCTTGACGTATTCAATAAATTTTCTCAAAAAAGAATACCTTATGTTTACAAATCTAATATTTCAAAAGTCCCTCAAAAATACATTTTCAAATATATTAATAATTTTTATTTTCTTGAGGTAAATAATAACAATTAATATTATAAAATAAAATTTATCTGATTATTTAAATATAATTATATTTTTATTTATAATGTCTAAAATGAAGGACATGAGTGTTATTTTTTTCTGCAAATTTGACAACTATTTTTGTGTTTTAAAATGATAGAAAAAAAATGATATTTGGAAACTATAGTTTAAAGCAAGAGATCAATAATATATAAGTGGGTTAGTCGTCAGCTTTGTAACAAAGAGAATAAGAAATATTAAGGTAAAATCCATAAATGGAAAGGATGAAAAAGATAATGTTCAAAAAATTGATATTGTAAAAGGTGGTCACTATTCTGAAATATAATATTAAATATTTTTATTTAATTATTATATTCCAATATTATTATATAGACATATATTTTTATTTAATTATGTTAACAATATTTTAATTAGGAGATTTTAAATAATTAGGAGGCTTTATTGATTAGTGATCGGATTAATTAATAAAATTAAGTAATAAGGGTTATTAAATTTCTAATTTGATAATCAATCAAATATTTGGAAATATAGAAATCTTAATTGACCATCATCCTATATATAGTTTATGATCTTCAATCTACCAAGCACACAACAAACACCTATTCTCCCCATTTGAAAAGCTTTTAGGGAATAAGGGTCTCGGTTGAGAAAAAAACACAGGTCATCAATCTCATCATTTGTCTCTCCCTAATCTACAACTTAAGTCGTTGAGACCATCAAGAGATCTTTGATCTAGGTATTCCTAAAACTTCATTTTTGATAAATAAATCAACATGTTGTAGATCTTAAGGTTGTCAAAGTTTATGTTTGTTCTTGATGTTCAGGTACGTGTTCATTCGTTTATTAGACTTCATATATTGAGTAGTTTTCAACTCTATAAATACTAAAGTCTTACATTGAATAGAAAATATATGGTGGTTTTCTTTCATTACTATATAAAGAGTGTCGAACTCTAGTGAAAATCACACAAAGATGTATGCATTTCCCAACTTTTTATTTTCTCCATCTTCTACTCAATCCATTTATGGGTCACTTCTTCTTTTTTTTTGTCCCTTCAATTTTTTAGTGGTAATAATATCATTGTCATTTTAGAGTGGTTTTTGGACGTAGTCCTTTTGATTTTTGAGTGGTCCTAATACCATTTTCTTTTTGGAGAGGTTTGTGTTGCAAACCCTTCGATTTTTTAGAGCGGTTTTTGTGTCGTAGTCCCTTCGATTTTTATGAGTAGTCATATTATGAGTAAATTTAACGACCATATTGAGAGTGTAACTATAGAATGGTTTTCTACGATGAATAATAACTCCGATACAGTTTGTCTAGGCTGTTTATCTTGGAACATCATGGTTGATAGTCTTCCTTGCACAATTTGTGCAGTGTTGCGAAACCTCTTAAAAAGAGCAACATAGTCCGTGAACCAGTAATATCTTTGGTGGCATAAATTTATTTTGAAACAACTTTTTCGAAACTCAAAATCAACAATTTTTAAGATGTTTTTATCTTCCATATCAACCGAATAGATTATTGATTCTTCTGTAACTAATTTCAATAAATTGTTTGAGTTTGAGGCAAACAAAAAAGGATAATAAAGCTGAAGAATTAACTAATGAGAGGATAATGATTATTTTTGTAAGAATTATATTCTTAATGGACTTACTAATGATATGCATGACTACTACAATTCCAACAATATTGTGAGCAGACCTCTAGTATCAAAGTATCAAATGACAGATTTGTGGAGGCTTATTCCCATGAAATTTAAAAGATAGCTCATGAGATCATCTCTTAAGGTATAACTTTAGATGAGGAATTTCAAATTGTTATTATTATTGACAAATTGTTATTATTATTGACAAATTGCCCCTGCTAGGAAGGATTTCAAAAATCTCTCAGGCATAAAACAAAATAATTTTCTCTAGAGAGTTTGATAACCTGTCTTTAGAGATAAGAAAAAAAATCTTGTTTATGGTTTACTTTTGATCAAGTCAGGGTTTAGTTACTCTCTAGGGGCATATTTGTACACCTACTATAAATACGATATTTTTGTTGAGAAAGATACGCCACTGATGGCATGTTTAAATTAAATCTTGAAATTAAGAAAATATCTCATTTTGCTTATATGTTGAGTGATTGTCATATTTGGCATGCTAGACTATGTCATGTGAACAAACGTGTGATTTCAAACTTAAGTAACTCATGTTTAATACCAAAGTTATCTTTAAATGATTTTGAAAAATTTGATTTTTATAGTCAAGCTAAAATAACAAAGAGTTTACATAAATTAGTAATCAGAGAATTTAGTTAGATTTAATACAATACGATATACGTGAACTTGATGGGACTTTAAAGAAACACTATTTTATCACTTTTATTGAGGATTGTTTTGACTATACTTGCGTATATCTCATGAACAATAGAAGTGAAGCGCTTGACATGTTAAGAATCTTTGTAACTGAAATTGAAAATCAATTTAGTAGAAAGATTAAAAGGGACCGATTTTGATTCTAGTTTGTTGAACGAGTTTTATAAATTGCATGGAATACATGAAACAACTGCACCATATTCTCCAGAGATGAATGTTAAAGTTGAAAGAAAGAATAAAAGTCTTACTAAACTAGTTGTTGCTATTATGCTTAACTTTGGTGATGCATCTCATTAGTGGGAGAAATTATATTGATTGTCTATTATGCTTTGAATAGGTTTTCTAAATCTAAAAACAAAACATCTCTTTTTGAAATTTTGAAGAAAAGACAACCAAACTTGTCTTATTTTAGATCTCGGAGTTGTTTGGCTTATGTCAAAATCTCTGATCTCAAGCAAGTTAAACTCGTCATTAGAGCCTATGAATATGTGTTTATTGGGTATGTAGTAAACAACAAAGCATATAGGTTTTATGACCTAAATGAAAAAATGATCATAATGTCAAATAATATTGACATCTATGAAAATCAACTTCCTTTCAAATTAAGAAATAAATAGGGGCAGCGAACCAAATCACGTTCTTGTGATGAGGAGTACTTAAAACATTAAATAAGGCGAAGACGAAATTCGAATAAGTAAGAGATTCATAGTTGCTAAAGATCACATGCCCGATTATATGGCTTATACCTTAGAAGAGGATCCTGCAAATCTTCAAGAAGCTTTGTCATCTTTGGTTGCAGATTTATGGCAATAAGCTATAAACCATGAGATAAATTCTCTAAAGTCTAACATGACCTAACATTTAGTAGACTTGCCTTTTGTTTGCAAACTGATAGGTTGTAAATGAATATTGAAAAGATACCAAAACCCGATGGAACTGTTGATAAATACAAGGCTCGATTTGTAGCCAAAGGTTTTAGACAAAGAGAGAATATAGATTTCTTCGATACTTTTTCACCGATCACTAGAATTACATCCACTAGGATACTCATTTCACTAGTTACTATTCATAACTTGGTGGTACACTTAAGGGATGTCAAAACTGTTTTATTTTTTTTAAATGATGATTTGGATGAAGAAATCAATATGGAACAAACTGAAGGTTTTGTGATTCATAGACAAGAAAACAAAGTTTATAAGTTAGATAAATCTTTGTATGTTTTTAAACAAGCTCCTAAGGAATTACATGAAAAGTTTAATAACTTGACTATATCGAATAAGTTTAAAGTGAATGAAAGTGACAAATATTTATTACAAATATGAAAATGGTATTGTACTATCATATGTGTCAATATAGACGACCTACTCATATTTGGTTCAAACGTGCATGTTGTAAATATTGTGAAATCTCTATTGTGTAACAACTTTGATATGAAAGACCTTGGAGAAGTTAGAGTAATCCTTGGAATCAAGATTACTAGGTCAAACAAGGTAATTTCTTTGGATTAGTCTCACTATGTTGAAAAGATAATAAAGTAATATAAATACTTTGACTGTAAACTTGATTGCATACCATATGAGTTACTCATAATGGTAACCCAACCTAAAAGACTAGAGATCCCAAGAATTAGGATCAATAGATAATAACAAATCATAGTGATATGGGATAAACATGCTATTACATCTCAAAGAAGCATGACTCCTAAAGCGACAAAAGGATGGAGGAACGGAAACTCTTAATGAAATCTACACTCTATGTGGAGTGGAGTACCTAACTATTAGAATACTCTTGAAAAGACTCACATGTGTGAATGTGGAAGTGAGGTTGCTTCCTTTAAAATTTTGAGGCATAATTCTTAAAACATTCACTATATTAAAATAGATATGCAAGATCATTAATACAAAAAATTTTAAAAATACGGATTTAAATTTAAGTTTTATTGGGAACAAATTTTAAGTTTGACTTAATCTCCAAATCTTGTGGTTATTTGTTCCATTTTCAGGACCATGTTGCCATAAAATAAATTTTTTCATATGATTTAGGTAATTTGATTGTTTTTTGAAATTGAATATTTTCAGTTTGATTTATTTTTTTTTTTTTT
>JBBPBS010000206.1:6412108-6427844 GCA_037974835.1 Cicer judaicum
TATAATTATTTGCTTAAATTGTTTATTTAAATTTTAGCTATTTTTTATCTATTAACACTACCTAAAAAAAAAATCTATTGTGACACTCAATATTTAGTGATATATATTTGTTTGTCACTATAGTTACTTTTAGCTACAGAGAGAGTGTCACAAATGCTGAAATATTTAATATTAATGTAACTGAAATATTAATTTAATATTAATGTAAAAAAAACTGAAATATTAATTTAATATTAATGTAAAAAAAACTGAAATATTAATTTAATATTAACTGAAATATTAATTTAATATTAATTTATAATAACTTAAAAAAAAAACTGAAATATTAATGTAAAAAAATTAATTCACCCATTTCACAAAAAATCATTTTACGTTGTTCACGTTACCTTCACCACCAGAAAATCATTTTGCCTTCATTCACCAAAAATAGCCTTCATTTTCATTCTCTTCAACGCCCACACGTGAGAAATTTTCAAAGTAATTTTCGTTCATCAATGCAATGCCTTCATTCCATTCCAATCTCTGAATTTCTTTTTCCCTATTTCTTCTCCTCTCAATTTGTTTCCCTATTTCAACTCAGAAATTGTCAAAGTGTTCAACTATTTACAAACGATTTACAATTTTGTTATTCAAACTCATTGATACAGATTCAAATTCAGATTCAGATTCAAATTCAAATTCAGGTTCAACTTTAGATTCAGATTCAGATTCAACAAGATTCACGAGTAAGTGATTTTTTTTTTTCCGTTTTTAGCAATTGTTTTTACTTGGTTGTGATTTAAGGATTCAGCGTTTATATTTTAAAATTGATTTGAGGTTCTTCTATTTTCATTTTCAAGCTCAAAATGAAGTGGAAGATCAAAATGAAGTGTTTCTCGATTGGAATGTTAAATCATCGAGAATTATTTTTTTTTCTTTCAATATTCAATTTATTATTTATTTTATTGATCCTTATTGGAATCAAATTTCCTTCTCTTTTTGCATAATTTGTTGATTTCGAATGCTGGTGAATAACTTTTTGAGTCATGAGTAAGATGTTGATTTTTCGTTTTATCGGCATTTTATATTCCTTATTAATCACATTCCTTTCGAACAGTGGAGTTTGAAGTTGTATTTGCTTGACTGTGGAGATTGATTTGATAATGCGAGTGGTGGATTGACAATTTCATTTCCTGTTGTTTCAAACTTTTCATTTCTGATTTTGAAATTGTGAAGTCATACTATTTGTTGTACTTTATGTAATATTTAGCACATCTTGTTAAGTTCCAACCTCGCTGCTCCCTTCCTAATTGTAGAAAAAAAGTGAAATCAATAACTAACAATGCAAACAATAAAGGCTACCTGCAAGGAATTTTAGAAAAGTCGCTTCCACCAGTGTCTGTGGCTTAACTGTCAAGGCAAACAACATTAGTAACAAATAACATCATAATCTAATTCAATTCATTACTTGGGGAAGGCATCAAGTATGAATTCTTAATATATGATATCAGAAAATATTATGGAAAATATTGTAAGGTTGCTGACTCTACTTAGTGAGATAAGGCTTGGTTGTTGTTGTATTATAGATGGGATTTTTGTCATCTACATCTCCTAAAAGTGACAGAAAATCCTCTTTTGTTGTTTTTGTCAAGACAGTTGCTCTTTTATGCCTGCTGATTGAACTCTCATCTTGTACCTTCAATTCAAAATCCAATTAATGTTCAACTCATTGAATTTTTTTATGACATCTTCAACAATGTTAGTATTAGTCTTTTTTAAAGAGTTTCTGGATAATTTATTTGGATTTATTTTCTAACATAAACTATTATTTTGAAATATTTTAAAGAACACTCTGATAAACTATTTTCAACTTCAAATAAGCTTATTACAATAGTTTATGTAAAAAACCAACACTATGAGTACAGTTTAATCATGTTCTTTTTATTTTACTATAAAACAAATTAACTTATACATGAGGCTTACTATGACAAACATAGCCAGACTTAGATATTCTACAGCAGCATAACAGCAAATACAATCGAAATAGTTGATTAATAGAGTGGATTGAGACATTTTCATGACTCAAAACATGGTTAGGTCTAATCAAACAGCTGCAATTTTTTGTAAAACTTACCTGATTAATATGTAGGTGACACTACATGTTTGCATGGAAGAAAGGTGTTTCTCCAACCTCATAAATCAAAATCCGCTTCTTGGATGCAGTTTCAACATTAACAATTCTACGCGTATTTGTTTCAATCAGGTTATAAGAATGCCCGACAGAAATTTATGACGAACGGATCCTCTGATGAAACAAGCACATAACAAATTGTTAACATCAAACTACTCATAAGAGTATACAAAAGTGAAAAAAATGCAAAGGCTGCAAAAAAAATATCAAACATTTATAGCGTCGTAAATTCCTGTAGCTTCTATAATTGCAATTTTCCTTGTTGGATTGTTATTTTGATTTGTGACAAACATGAATATTTGTTTCAATCTCTCCTCTTCTAGAAAATTTAATTTTTGTCAATTTCTTGTGCTCCATGGTAATCTTCAATGTTTTTCTGACTATGATACTGATTTGTACAGTATGGGAAGTATTTGTACAGTTTGATGGATAACTGTTTGTAGCAACTCATACACTGGTTTGTTATATTTGTCACTGCTTGTTTAATAAATTTCCATATTGATTTTACTCCAACCAAAGACAAATAGATGTTGATCACTATTTTTTTTCTTACATTATTGTTTACCATTTTTTTCTTTATATTTAAGTTATATTTATTAACTTTTTGTGTTATTTCATTCAATTTTTCAGTTTATTGCATTGAATTGAATGGATAAGAGTTGGATATCCTACAACCCTAACAACTCTCTTAATAAAGAGAAGTACATTAGAGGAGTTACTAATTTTCTTGATTTTGCATTTGCAAAATCAAATGATGGAAAAAATTTATGTCCTTGCACCAATTGTGTCAATTGCTAGTGGCACTCTCGAGTGGATATTTATGAGCATCTAGTCCATTTTGGGTTTCTAAAAGGTTATGTTACTTGGGTCTTTCACGGTGAACAAGTTAGCTCGTCTAGTTCTCAAAATGTATCTCAAGTAGAAGGAGAGTTTGACCATGACATAGATACAATGATTCATGATGCCTTTGGAATACATCCAACTAATGAGGGTGATGGTGCAAATTTAAATGTGGAGGACGAGAATCCCAAAGCATTCATAGATGAACCCAATACTCAACAATTTGAAGATGATAGTAATTATGATAAGTTCTATCAGTTGTTAAATGAGGCAAAGCAAAATCTTTATCCTAGTTGTAAGAAGTTCACAAAACTAACATTTATTGTCCATTTGTATCACTTAAAGTGTCTAAACGGGTGGACTGACAAAAGTTTTTCCATGTTGTTAGAGCTTTTAAGGGATGCAATACCAGAAGAAAATACATTGCCAAAATCTTTTTATGATACAAAAAAGATTATTTGTGGATTAGGTCTCTCATATGAAAAAATTCATGCTTGTCCCAATGATTGCATATTATATTGGAGAGATTCTGCTAATGCTCAAATTTGCTCAAAATGTGGTATGTCACGATGGAAACTAAACTCTAATGATAATGAAGGTAGAAAAAAAATCCCTGCAAAGGTTCTTCGTTGGTTTCCTCTTAAACCTAGACTACAAAGACTCTTTCTATCATCAAAAATAGCTTCTTTTATGACATGGCACGAGGATGGTAGAACAAAAGATGGACTCATGAGACATCCAGCTGATTCTTTTGCTTGGAAAGATTTTGATCGTCAACATCCTAATTTTTCGTGCGACCCTTGTAATGTTCGACTAGGTTTAGCTTCTGATGGTTTTAACCCTTTCAAAACCATGTCACTTTCTCATAGCACTTGGCCTATTGTTTTGATTCCTTATAATCTTCCTCCATGGATGTGTATGAAGCAACCTAATTTTATACTTTCATTGCTTATTCTCGGTCCAAAAGGTCCAGGAAATAAACTTGATGTCTATATGCAACCTCTTGCGGAAGAACTAAAAGAATTATGGGAAATTGGGGTGAAAACATTTGATGCTTGCAAAAAAGAGACATTCCAAATGCGTGTTGCTATCATGTGGACTATCAATGATTTCCCGGCATATGCAAATATTTCAGGCTGGAGCACTAAAGGTCGATACGCTTGTCCATGTTGTGGTTTAAAAACTGTGTCTCATTGGTTGCGTTATAGTCGAAAGTTTTGCTACATGTGTCATCATCGTTGGTTAAAGCCTAATAGTAAGTGGAGATACAATAGAGGAGAATTTGATGGAACCCAAGAGTTTAGAGAACCGCCGGAGCTGCCTAATGGTGCAAGTGTCTTGAGACAATTGGAAGATCATGGAATAGGTAATGAGTCACCATGGAAAAAGAAAAGCATTTTGTTCACATTACCTTATTGGCAATATAATGTTTTTCGTCATAATCTTGATGTAATGCACATTGAAAAAAATGTTTGTGATAACATTATTGGAACATTGTTGCATTTAGACGGAAAATCAAAGGATAACGATAAGGCACGTTATAACCTTGTAGACATGAACATTAGAAGTCAACTACATCCAACGATGCATCCAAGTAAAGGTAAAAAATATTTACCTAGAGCTTGTTACCAAATGACATCGAATGAGAAAGAAATACTTTTGGAAGTTCTCAAAAACTTAAAAACCTCAGATGAATATTTTTCTAATATATCTAGATGTGTGCAAGTGAAGCAACACAAGATATTTGGTCTCAAAAGCTATGATTGTCACCTTTTAATGAAAGAGTTCTTTCTATAGCTATAAAAGGTTGTTTGCTTGACAAAGTGAGTTTAGCTATATGCGATCTTTGTCATTTCTTCAAAGAATTGTGTGGCAAGGTTCTTAATGAGCATAATTTGGAGCACTTGGAGAATCGAATTGCCAAAACATTGTGTCAGTTAGAAAAGATTTTCCCTCCATCTTTTTTCACTATAGTGGTACATTTGTTAATTCATTTGGCTTATGAGGCCAAAGTTGCAGGTCCTGTTCATTATCGATGGATGTATCCAATTGAAAGGCATTACACATTTTTTCATTCATTTACATTCATTATTAGATTATTAAGTAAAATTATGTTATCTTATTTGGTGACCTAAATTCTCTTTTTTAGGTTCCTTTTTACTCTAAAGTCATTTGTTTGTAATCGAGCACATCCAGAGGGATCTATTGCAGAGGGTTATTTAGCTCATGAATGCTTGATATTTTGTTCACGATATCTCTCTTCGGTGGAAACTTATTTCAATCGACCTTGTCGAAATGATGATTCGGATTTTGTGGAAAATACAAATCTTTTGAATCCTAGAGGGAGACCATTGGGGAGAAAGTGTAAAGTTGGATTCAATGTGAAGAAAAGAAAAAGGGCTTCACGGATCTCCCTTGACAAGAAAACATTATTGCAAGCACATAGATATGTGCTTTTTAATAGCCATAATGTTGACCCCTTCCAAAAGTAAGTCAATTTATTTATGTTTATATTTAATTACTAAAATTTGATTTGACACCTTTATACTAATTATAATGTCTAATCTCGCTTAACCTTTTTACATAGAGAACACATTGATCTTATTAGGAGACGAAATCGTCGACTATCTTCTTATGAATGGTCGATCATTTTCATATTGGTTCCGTGAACGAGTATGTGTTAGAAATCATTTTCATCCCTAATATAGGATTTATAATCATTTTAAATTTTAACAATTTGCAATTGTGGTAGGTTTCACGGTTGGAAGAGCAAGGTAGTGCTCTAGTGATAGATGATATCAAATGGCTTGCACGTGGTCCACTAGAAATAGTGAGAAAATATAGTGGTTATATTATTAATGGAGTTAGATTCCATACAAAGAAGCGTGAAAGAGGCTTAAAGACTCAAAACAATGGCATCGTAGTTACTATTAAGACAAAAAGTTATGCTAGTTCAAGAGATAAGCACCCAAAAGTAGGGAAAATCAACTATTGTGGTCCACTCACAAATATAATTCAATTAGATTATTCGGGAAAATACAAGGCATTATTGTTCAAGTGTGACTGGGTTGACCCATTTATTTTCAACATACAGGGAATGATGTATGCGATGACCCATTTATTTTGGCCTCTCAAGCAAAAAAAATATTCTATGTGGAGAATAGAACACAAAATGATTGGTTTGTTGTTGTGCATGCTAAAGTTAGATATGTGTATGATTTGAGTGATGAGTTGTCCAATGATGTAGATCAAGGGAATGAACAAGTCTTGCAAGATATAAATGACAACGACTTGATTAGACCAGAAGTTGATGATAATCATGATATCATGGAAGTTACAATATCCATGGACATCATTCTCCAAAATGATGAGGGTGGTGATGATACAGAGGATGAGAGTGAGGGAGACTTCTTCTAATATATAGAGCAAATTATTTATCAATTAATTTATTTGACTTCTAATTTATTGAAGTTACAAAGGTGTGTAGTTATTTTTGCTCCCTGCCATTTTATGTGTTTCATTTGAGGTAGATTAGTAATGTCATCGGTTAATTTTTGTTTACAACAATTAAAAACTAATTTATTTTTGGCATATGTAGAAAGTTCCATGGGGAAGCTTAGAAGGAAGTTGATTACTACTCAAAATTGTGTCCAATCACAAGAGGAAGGGCACTCAATTGATGGTTGTAATGAACTCAACCAAAATAGCCATTTTATGTTTTAAGAGGGAAGTCATGTTGAAGCTGAAGGTAAATTATTTGACTTAGTGCAATAATAGACTTAGTGCTTACACACAATTCTATGCATTAACAGAGATTACACAAAAACAAAATTAGTCTTTTATACACAATTCTATTAGACTTATTGCTTACATATAAATAGCCTTGTTCTAAATCACGTTGCAAGTTGTCAGCATCGAATTTTTAGGTAGTAACTAATAAGGAACAGAATACAAAACCTATGATAAGACAATTGCAACTATACTTAGTTTTGTTTATGGTTATTCTTTTGAATTGAATTATATTGCATTCTTCCTATTAGTTTAACTATACTTAGTGTGGTTGTATTGATGTAAGACAATTAATATTGTGTGTTTTTTGGTTTGTTAATATGAATATATGATTTAGGTGAAAAGAGAACAAGAGGTTATACACACATGCTAGATGTGTGGGACATGCCAGATGGAGAGTTTATATTGGTGGATGTAGATTCTTTTGGTCATCCTATTGGCTGGGAAGGAAAAACTCAATTAAATGCAATAGGAAGTTTGGTAAGGAGATCTCAATGTGCGCCAATCAATTACATTAGGTGGAGTGAGATGCCTGAGTCCTATATTACTAATATGGTTAAACTAATTCAGGTGTTGTATAAATTTGTAAAAAATTCTATTTCATTTCAAGTTTTGTAAATACTTTTTTTTGCAAAAATGTTTAACGAAATTTGTGTTTTGTTAATTATTCATATGATAGACAAAGTTTAGATTTGTTCCTAAATTCACCGAGCAAACTGAGAAGATACTAAAGGATAACATGAAGGTTAAGTGGAGGCAATTCAAGTATCATTTGAAATCAAAGGGATATGATAGTAGTAAGACAGAAGCAGAAATGGCTGCCTACATCCCGGACACAAGGATTGATCCTTCTCAGTATGGTGCTTTAGTACATCACTGGTGTTCCAAAAATGGACATGTATATGTACAATGTCGTTAATATTTTGTTCGTATAACAATATTTATCATGTGCTTATTTTGATTGTTGACTTTACTTATTAATTGGATATAGAAAATAAATAACATGAACAAAAAGCATCGCACAAAATAGGAGGACATACATTGCATGGGAACCAAGAATCTTCCACAACCGATTCATGAGATGGTTTGTCGCTTTCGGTATTTTTTTAATTAATTTATCAATACAATTATGATGGTTGACATTCTTGTTACTAATGTTAGACAACAAAAGCTAGAGGAAAGCAACCATCGCGAGCACAAATTTATATTAATACTCGAACTCGAAAAGATGAAAGTATTGTTAATGAAAAGGCAGCTAATGTAATTGTAAGAATTTTAAACTTTGATTCAAACATAGGCAAAACACGATTTGTTATATTAATACTCAGTTCTGCTCATATTATCTATATTCTTTAGGCCCCCATGCATGGTCTTTCTTTTTTTTCTTCCAAAGTTGTCCGTTAAAGAATGCAAAGTTTCATGTTGTTAAATGTTGTAATTGGCTATGAAACTTTGTGTTAAATGTATGAAGAACTAAAGAAGCATATGGTAGAGGAGGCAGAAAGCTCAAATAATCCTCAAACCACTCAAGATTCTACAAATTAGAAGAATGATATTTACTCAAAAGTTAAAGGGTCTGAAAAAAGAGGACGTGTGCGTTGTCTTGGCAAGATTGCTCAAAACGCAAGTTCTAGCTCTAACTCTCATGCTAACCATAGAGTTAAAACATTGGAGAATCTGCTTGGAAATCTTGTTTCCGTTCTCCAAGTCTGGTTTTCTGAAGATCCACAAATTAATGAGGTTTTACAAGCTGTACCTGAACAGGTATAATTTATGTCAAATGATAATTGATAACTCATGACTATTTTAATTATGTCACAAACATTTTGATATTTTGGTGGTTCTATTGAACAGGTGAATGGAGACAGCATTGGGTAGGGTTTTGGGTTCCACATTTTGGTTTTTGAAATTCACTCGTGATCAAGTTCTCTCTCTTTACTTGATTTTCGTTTATCATCAAAATTTTGATTTTTCTTATTAAACGAGCTAATTTTGTTGTGATCTCTCTGAAATTTGATGCAGGAATTGAAATGGCAACGAATTCTTCTAATGGAGATCACCAAACAATGCCTAAGCAACCTCTTTTGTCATCTCCCCCCTGTGTTTGCCCAAATTCTTTTAGGTCAGAACAAAATTCAATTTCAGCATTGCCATGAATGTTCTCTTGCCATATACCTCACTGGTTTTTCAGCATGTTGTTAGCCTCTCTTGTCTCATATATTCATTTACTAATGTTTTTTGCTTTTCAATTTTCACTTCATTTCTTGATAACTAGATTTTAGATACAATGCTCTTTGTATAAATTTCTTCCTAATCTGTTATCACTTTTATATAAATTTGCATAAGTTCATAGCTTTTTTTACTTACTAAAATTCACAGCATCATTTTCACTATTTAACACCGAATAACTAAACTTGCTTTCAATTAAGGAGAATTGAGACCATGTAATCGAAAAACCATACTTCAATAACTAACAGGACAGAACTCGCTATTGTGAAATGTAGCAGCATTTTCATACACAATTCTTCTAAGAGTAGTTATTCCAAAGACAATCCACTCAAAAGTATCTCTGTAGTTTGCACCAGTTACTCAAACATGCATTATGTTGTTTGGATCTAATGTAATGATTCATAGTAGAAAATGAATTTGGATTTGTTGAGTTTTATGTTCAAACTTCTTGTCATAGCATAATTAGTGTTGTTTCAACAGTTCTATGGAACACTTATTTTATCTTTTGGGTAATTCAGTCACTTATTTTATATTTGTAGCTATAATTACACTTGATCCTCCAAACTACATTCATCACTTTAGAGGAGTCAAATCCCAAATATGGTTAGTATTTCCTTTTTGTGGGTTCGAACTCTCAATCTCCTTATAGCTTTATTCTCTATCTCTCCCACCCCAGCCACCAAACCAGCATTATATCCCTATCTACAGTGCAGTTTTGTAATAAAAGTGAATTATTGAGAAAGAGAAGGAGTAACAACCTTGATTATATAAAAAACGCAAAATGAATTTAAATATTAGTATAAACAAATTTGAAGTGAAATATTTTTTTATTTGTGTTTAAGTTTGTGTGTGTCTAAATCATGAACTGACGAGCTTAGTAGTGTTAATTATTTGTTGAAAGTCATTTCCTGATTAAATTAAGCAATGTTATGATTGTTTGGTTTTAATAATTTTTGTTAATTATATATATTTTTTATTGTGTGACAGGGCTTTAGGAGTTGGTTTATCAAATCTGAAATATTTCTCAAAAGCAAGTGTTGCAGGACAAAGAATAATGGAATGATAGAGTTCCAAAGATAGATTCTAAAAACATGGAAGGAGAGATTCTAGAGAAAATGTTAGGATAAGTTGAAATTAAGAATTTATTCATAACAGGAGAAATATATCACTTTTGTAAAGATTTTATGATCTACTTAGTGGAGAAATATATTTTTTTATGATCTAATTTCATTACAATGTTGTCACAAAGATATGATACTCATGTTAGTGCTATAATTAAAATACTATGAATGCAAGTAATATTCATTTAATAAAATTAGTAAAATAAATTATATTTTGTTGTATGTTTTAATGATATTAATTAATAAAAATAAATTAAAATTTTAAATTTAATTTATTGATAATAATAATAATAATAGTTTAGAATTACAATTAATAGGGAGATCAAATAAATTTAATTTAATAAATAATAATAAGTTTTAGTGACATACATACCGTAGGAATAGACTAATTCTTTATTTATATTTATATAGTTTTTAGAACTCAAAAAACATGTAGTGACAATCCTCAGAATATGTAGTGACAGTCCTCAAAGTGTAGCAGGACGCCCCGTTAAAGTTGACACTAGATTTGAGTGTAACTCAATGTATTATTGACTTTTATCTACAGTTTTGAACGTTTAGTGACACATTTTGTATGTCACGATAGGTCAATTTTTTTGTAGTGTAAATTTAAGAATAACTATTAGTACATTTTAACTTTGTTACATTGTTGATATTAAATTGGTTGTTATATATATATCCAATGTAATAAGTAAAGCGGCGGCAAATTTATTATTATGATAAACTTTGTTAAATATGTTTTAATTGAATTGTTCTAACATATATATTAAAAAAAAAAAAAACTCTACACACAAAATAAAAAAATAAAAAACAGTAGTAAAGTTGTTATTATCGTAAATTTTGTTATATTAGACACAACTAACAAACATTTTATTAACAAAAAAAAAATTCCTTAAATTAACCAAAAAAATTAGAAAAACACACGTCAACTCATTCTTTTTCCTTCAACACGAGCTTCATCCTTCACCCTTCAGCGCTATCTTCCTTCAACCTTCATCCTTCAAAGTGAACTCAACATTCATCCTTTAAAATGAATTGGATGAACTTCATCGTTCAACACGAACTCATATGAACTTCAACTTTCGCTGTCTTGTTCACAATCAATAGGTAAATTATATTTTTCCCTAAATTATGTTTTCACTCCCTCCTTCACAATAAACACGTATTTCCCTAAATTTTGTTTTCACTCATAAACTCTACAACATTTAGCGTCAGTGAAGAGTTGGTCTAGCGCTAGGGTTGTGCATGGTTGGTTTTTTTTAAAAACCAAACCATTTCCATTTTAAAATCAACATATAGATTTAGATTTATAACCAAATTCATTATTTGGTTTAAAACCGGTCATAAAACCAATTCTAAAATTATTATGGTTAAATAACTGGTTTATAATTAAGCAATTGAATTTGAAAATTTTAATTTTAAAATCGATTTTTTTTTCAAAATCGATTAAAGTTTGATTATTTTTTAAAAAATCATTTATTCACAATTTAAAAATTGATTTTTTTGATAAATTCTTTTAAAATTTGTCTCATCAAAATTTTTGAGAAAAAAATCAATTTAAAATTTTTTTTAGAAAAAAAAGTTTTTTTTTTTTTATTTTTTTCCGATATTTTTTCAAGAAATAAAATCTCAAAATTAACAAAATATTGGTAGTGGATAAAAACCAAATCCAAATATGAAACATAAGTGGCTATCCAACCGGATTATAACCATATGTTTTTAACCGTTTTTAAATTTGGACTCGGTTTTGGATTTGGATTTGGGCCTTATAACCGGATTTTTTGCACAGCCCTATCTAGCGCAACATTTTTCTACTTTTGCGCTGCAACAAATTTTATTTGTCTTCCCCTTCAATTTATCGAGAAACTTTTTTGTTGAGAAGTGTCAATTTCTTTCACCATCGAGAAGTGTGTGACCAAGTGTTTGTTGCTTTCTTCGATAATTTTCTAATAATTCTTATTTCTTACTTAGCAATCTAAAATTTTTTCATTGTTAATTGTTCTTATTATCAATCTTAGATTATTGGCAGCAACTGAATGAGATAGAAGAAGAACATCAATCAGAAGAAGAACATCAATCAGAAGAAGAACTACGCACACAAAAGCCGTACAGAATCGAGCTAGTCGACGTTGTTTGTGATGGCTATCTTGTAGTTATTAGAGGCATTAGGTGTATATTCTTTAAGATTCAACTATATTAGTAATTTTATTGTGTGATTTTTTGTCATGATTTAGTTAACTTTATCTATTGGAATTTTATTAATTGGAGAGTTCTTATGACAGGAAGAGCAGTGAAGGTGAATTCACAGTTAAAATCTCATAAAAGATTTGCTAATGCATTTTCAAGATATTGCAAAGTTGTTTTTAATGCTAGAGTGTTTTACACAAATGGTGTTCTTGTTCCACCAAAGATAAATAGAAACATGTACTTTTTCTTTCTTGTGATTGACTTTATACTTTAATAGTATTAAAATATTAAGAGGATAAGGAAACATCAATAACTGCACAGATCAAGAATAATCATCTCCAAATGTGTGCTATAACATCATTGTAATACCTTGAAAACGTGAAATGCTTCTATCTGTATGCTTTTATTGGATTCCTGAAGAAAGAAATCAGCAATGAACCAATAAATGCCCACTTTGTACATATATCTATGTTCTTAACATTATTTTCTCCATTAAACATATAAGAAAGTCAGTTAAAATAAGTTTTGTAGTGTGAAGTAGATAAAATACAAGAATACGAACAAGTAGAACCAAAACAAATTATCAACTTGTTGTTGGAACCCAATCATCCAGTAAAGGATAATCGAATATATCAGACTTTGGATTACAGCATAAACTACTTCAATTGCTACCTGCAAGACAATAGTTCTTCACCCTCTTGTTATTTTAAAGAGGATAATGAACTTGTATGTGAAAATAAGTTAGAGAGTGATGTTTTGAAGGAAGAGAATCAGGACTGTGCTGAAGCTGAAATGCCTTTGTCTAATAATAAAGGTTATTCTTTAAGGAATGCTGGGAAAAAAAATTAAAAGCAGTGAAAAGAAGGTGCCAAAACTCAACGAGAGAATTAAGGTGACATTATACGATCTTTTTGTTCATTTTTATTTCATTTGTAGATATATTGTATAGGATTATAATCGATGGAAGGATTTTGAACAACAATGACTTGCATGGGAAGATTCCTAATCAGCTCTCCAATTGTTTCACTCTTTCTTCCCTGTGAGTATTCTCGACAGGAAGTCTATTACTTTTCTTCTTTTTATTTAATTAATATTGCTTTGAACCTCTATGAACTAGATCCATGCTAATGTCTTTTCATGTTTTAGAAACTTTTCTTATAACAACTTCACTGGCATCTATGAAGAACTTCACGCGATTCTTATTTAACTTTACAATTTGCAGTTTCTTTTGGAATCCTTTGTTATGTGGAAATTTGGAAAGATCTATATGTTGTTCTTATATTCCAAAATCAAGAGGTTTGTGTGGTTTAACCCATTTTGAAATGTTTTTTTAGATGGTGTTTTTAAATATAATTGACCATATCGTATTATTTTTTCAAAGATCTTTTCTAGAGTTGCAATTGTATGTCTTACTCTTGGTATCATCATGTTACTGGCTATGGTAATTGTCGTTATCTATAGAACTCGCCAATCCAAGTAGTTGATTAAAGGATTTAGCCAGACAAGGCAATTAAGGTATGATGGATGGTTGAGTTCTACTTGGATAGTAACGTCAAACTAGCTTCTTCTCACTTAATTTTGGTTATTATGTCTGTTTTTTCAGGAGCCCTAAACTTGTAATTCTTCATATGGATTTGGCAATTCACATGACATAATGAGAAACACTGAGAATCTCAGTGAGAATTTTATTATTGGATATGGTGCCTCTAGTACTCTATACAAGTGTGTGTTGAAAAGTTTTCGATCAATTGTAGTCAAGCGCTTGTACAATCAGCATCCACACAATTTAAGGGAATTTGAAAAAAATTATATGATATTATCACCAATGTAATGACATGTATAGCAAAAACTATCAAACAAATCTTGCATAGTTACAAGATCAATGTACACACCTACAAAAAATAGTATTATTTTAATAATAATAAATAAATTATTTACTTTTTGTTAATGTCAAAAAAAATTGTTTCTTTTAAGTGTGTGCCTAAATACTAGTTAAACAATCAATTATAGTGTTCAGACACACCTACAATCTAATGTTGTTCTTCTACGATTTGATGTTCTTCTTGGAGCTATTGGAAGGTGTTTTCCCTTCTTATCTTACATCACCAATTTCACTTTTTGTTAAATTGCTGTGTAATCATTTTTATTTGAGTGATTTAAGGTATAAATGTGATAAAAACAACAAGCATTTGAAGCCAGAGACATGATTGCTTCAACTACGTGAAGGGCTTCGAGTATTTGCAAATCTTAGACCGACAAAGGGGTTCCCACAGGTAAAAACTTCGTGTTGCTGCATTATACTATTAATGTTGTTGCATTATACTATTCATGTTGTTTGGATTGAGTAATTTGAGTTTATTTATTGATATAAGCACTTGTGAGACTGTTTGAGATAACTTGTAAATAAGTAGTTAGTTGATAATCTTTTCTTCTTGTCATTCTTTATTTAGTTATAAGTTATTTTTATTTTTGTTATAGTTTGTTAAGAGATTTGGGAGTTATTCATCCTATATTCATTGTTATCCTTTGTAATATGTTGTTTAATCAATGAATGAGGTTATATAGAAATATTCCCTTTTAATCATTTGACAATGTGCACAACTAGAAAACAAGGATTTTGTAAGGGTCAAAATCCCTCACATAGGGGAAGAAGCAGCCACAAAGGGGGAATTTTGTGGCGACCTTAGGCAACCACAAATACAACGGTCACAAACATTTGTGGCGGCCAAAACGTCTACAAAGTTTGAAAAGTATGTTGCCTTTTGTGACGGCAAAAATCATCACAAACGCGTGCCTTTGTGAGGGCATAGACCGCCACAAACGACAAACTGATTTTAAAAAGTTAAGCCTTTGAGAGGGTCCAGGCCGCCACAAATGCTTCCCTTTGTGAGGGTTTTGGCCGCCACAAATGATCATCCAGATTAAAAAAATTAATATTCTGTGAGGGCTTAAGCCGCCACAAAATATAAAGTATATTAAAAAATTAATTTTTTAAATTTGAAATTAATACTTTATTATAATATTATAAATAATAAATTAATATGAATATAAATTGAAAACTTAAATTAAAATTACAATTAAATTTAAATTTAAATTAATTTTAAAATATAATATCAATATAAAATAAATTTAATATATAATAAATTAATCTGAATATAAATTAAAAATATAATATTACAATTTAATTATCATTTAAATTAAATTTAAAATATAATATTTAAATTATAATTATAATTAAAGATTAAAGATTAATTTAAATTAAAAATAAATTTAAATTTAAATTTAAATTTAAATTTAAATTTAAATTTAAATTAAATTTAAACTAAATTTAAATTTAAAAATTAAAATAATATTATATAGAAAATATAATATTAATAATAATGAAAGTAATTACTACCAA
>JBBPBS010000206.1:6428182-6504400 GCA_037974835.1 Cicer judaicum
TACTACCAACCTAAATAAATTAAAATCAATAAAGTAATATAGTTTTTTTTAAAATAGTTATAGTAAAATCAATAAATTTTACTTTATATGTCAATTAGAGGAGCATTAATTAATTTTTAAACAATATAATAAATTAGTATCAAGATTAGTATAATTATAGAAACCGAAATAAAATTTTAAATGATGTTTTTTTAATAATCAAGACAAATAAAAAATATCAAGTCTAATAATCAATAAACTATATTAATATGTATCAAAACTATAATAATAATATCATCAATTTTAATAATGTTTTTTTAAAAAATAGTTACATTAAAATCAATAAGTTTTACAAGTGTTTGAAACCTTTGTTTATCATATATTATGTTAACAACATAATTTCTATTCTTTTTATAAATAAATCTATAATAACACATATTACTAATCTATATTTTAAAAATAATATAAATATATTTATAATATCACATATATATTTACTAATCTAAATTTAAAATGTATAAAATACTAACTTGATGTCGGTAATGTCTGATTGAAGCTTTCACGTATAGAGCTTAGAACTCTTCGAAGTAATTAACAATCACTGTCAAAATAAAAATTCAATAATATTAATTACATAAATAACTTCAAATCAAAAATAAAATTAAAAATAAAAAACTAAATATATAATATAATATAAACTTATCAAAATTGAAGCAACGTTGGAGGAATTTTTTTTGTAGAGAGAAGGTGGAGAGAAAATTTAGAAGGAGGGTTTAGAGAGAAGTTAGAAGTGAAGAATGATGAGAGGAGTGGAGTGATATATATAGGATTTGGTTGATCCTTTGTGGCGGCCAAAGCAGCCACAAAATGTAACGGGTATAAAACTTTGTGGCGGCCAAAAAATGCCACGTAATTTTATTCTTTTGTGGCGGCCTTTGCAGCCACAAAGTGTAACGTCCCTTCAGGCATTTGTGGCGGCCTTTACCCTCACAAAATTAAGATTTTGTGGCTGAAAAAGCCCTCACAAAATTTTTAAAAATTTAGGTGGATTTTGTGGCTGCCTAAGCCCTCACAAAATCACAATGTTGTGATTTTGTGAGGGCTTAGACAGCCACAAAATCCATCTAAATTTTTAAACATTTATGAGGGCTTTTACAGCCACAAATAAAGACCAATTTCAATTTTTGTATTTGTGAGGGCTTTTTCGGTCACTAATTTGTGAGGGTTTTTTTCGGTCACAAAATATTTATAAAATTGGCCACAAATTAGGGTTTTTCTTGAAGTGGTGGTATTTCAAGACGACTCTTAGATAGATTGTAAGAAAATAGTTTGACTTTATTTTATCATTTGATATAGAAATAGCTTATGCTACAAATATTTAAGTTTATCCAAATTGGCCTTATGGATATGGTAAAAAAGTGGTCTTTTATTTCCTTACCAAAGTTTTATTAGTTTTCTATATGTATCCAGTGTGCTTTTGATGTGTATGTTCTTCTGTAGTTAATGGATGCTTCAAATTTAAAGAGAGAGGTTGTCAAAGGGGTTGATCTCAAGGTAGTAAGGGAACTAACTGGAGGTCTGTGGTGTTTTCATTTTAGTTTCAATATATCGGATTATTTAAGAAACCACAATGTCTCACATGATTCTAATATTTAAAATTTTGAATATTAACTCTTCATTCATTTCATTTGATTTGTTAATATTGGAAGCTAATTCACCTAACTCAATCTTGATGCTGCTTTGTTTGTTATTCAGGTATCTATTTTGGAAAACCTAGGGGCTTTGGTACTAATGTACATGGCGAAAAGATTGGTTTTAACACTGAGATTTACACTGCACACGAGGTATCTTGCTATTACAAAATGGTATTGTGATTTAAAAGTTTATGATTTGGCCAAAAAGTTGCAATAGTTCGATCTGGGGTATCAAGCGCTTGTACAATCAGCAAATGGCACTTATCAATGTCAGTTTTCCTCCTTCTTTTTGTGTTAATCGTGATTATTAATATTATTACTATTGTTTATATTATTAATATTATTTTACGAAAGACTTTTTTATCCTCCAAGATTGGGTCAGTTCATTGTTTTTCACTTTTAGGCTTGTAATGAGCTACATAACAAAAAATGGGATAAATAGGTTCAAATGGGCTTACACAAATGGATAATTGTAGGGTAAGTTTATTTGGCTAGTAGCTTAACAAGAAATAAATGTCTAGATCATTTTAATATATGCATGCGGACAAGAGTCAAGTCAAGTTCTAGCATAACTAGCAATCATGAGTAAGATAACACACAAGAAGAAAAAGAAAAAAAAGTTAACGACCTATCACAAAGGTTGTTGAGACAAAATCTCTCAAATGATTTTAATGATAACAAAATTGCTTAAGAGATTATGATTCTGGTTAATGACTAACATGTGTTCTTAAGTCAAAAGGAAGTAAAATAGGTTGTTAATCATTAAGGCAAAAGGAAGTAAAATATGATTCAAATATGAGGATGGAAAATGTTGAGAATCGAAATTGCTGCAATTGAAAACGTGAGGATGGAAATTGCTAACCGTGAGGATGGCCTGCGAACGAAAAACCTTTAGATCTGCACAATCTGAGCCCTCACCAGAACAAATGTGTTTATTCAAATGCATAACAATGTCAAACATGAATAAAAAAAGCATTTAAAATCAAAAGTCAGAAGGTCAAAGCAAAAATATGAAATAGCTAGATCTAGAATCCAAAGGATGGCAGACTAGGCTGAGGATGGTTCACCAAAGTTGAAAGCAACCCATCAAGCTTTTGCAAAGGCTAAAATCAGACCATTTATTGTGCTTGCATGAATGTATACATGAAGAAGTCAAGTTAAAGAAAGGCATCTAGATACAAGCCAAAAATGGAAGATCGCATGTGAAGGCTAGTTAAGAGGGTGGCTTTCTCTCTCTTGTCAACATCACCTCAAAGGGTGAAAGCGACCTATACCGTAAAGTTTTCGAAAAATGCAGCTCACATGGTCAAATAAACAGTTGTGCACTTCTGATAAAAGAGAATTGACAAGGACTTGTCAAGATCAAGTTACAAGAAAGGTGTGCATGCAGAGGATGGCAGCTACTTGATGTAGAAAGGACTCAATGGCAGTTCTATAATTATGATGAAAAACTTGGAATGTTTGAAATAAGGTCCAACGGTCATCAAAGAGCTTGGATCTCTATAAAATGCAAACAAGCTCTCCATTAGATGATACACAACACACTTGCATAAAAAGATCAAGCATCTTAAATCTATCAAGAGCAAAACACTCATCCTCACTTCATACTTTCTTTGTTCCTACACTTTATCTTTGTAAATCCTTTGAGAAAGTATTTAGTATCAATCACTCTCATATCACTTTGTAATTTTCTTGTGATTTACACTTGGAAATATTTGAAAATTGATTGTAAAATTGGACTGGACGTAGCCATCTATAGATGAACCAGTATAAAATTGTGTGTGTCTCTCTCATATTCTACTCTTACTCTTTTGCTCAACTCATATCTGACGATTTAAAAATCCCATCCTCGAGCTAGCCATCCTCAGCGAGAGGATAGTTTTTAAAACACTCAAAAATTATTTTTAAACAGCAATATCCCTATTCAACCCCCCTTATAGTGATATTTAGCTACATCAATGGTTAATGACCTACCACAAATGATACAAAAATTATCATTTTATCCAACTTATTTTACCAAGAATGCAAAAATACTATTCAACCATGCCAGTCCAAACAGCCTCACAACATTTACAACCACAAAATCTGATAAAAAAAGCATGCAATGCAATGCCCATTTTTAAATTACACATTATCCTCAATGAAAGTAACAAGTATAAAATAAGAGTAAAGGAAAGGGAGCTCATTGTTCAAACTTCAATGTAGGTGGACTTTTCCAAGGAGAGTTCTTCTATGGTAGCATCTTCAAGCACATAACTCTCATGGAATAGCTTGAGGCGTTGTTAAAGTATTCCTAACCTGCAAAAAATATTTGATCTGATAAAACCTAGCAAATATGATATAAACTTATAAAGTGCAAAAACAATAGCTAAAAGTTCCTCTTCAGTGGTAGTATAATTAGCCTGTGCTGAATCTAAAGTCTTAGAAGCATAATAAATAACATGGGCAATCCTACCAACACTTTGTGCAAGGACTGCTCCCATTGCATAATTAGATGCATCACACATAATTTCAAAAGGGAGGGTCCAATTGGGTGGCTGAATTATGGGAGTAGAGGCCAGTGTTGCCTTTAAGCAATCAATCGCCTTCTTGCATTTGTCATTAAAGGTGAAATTGACATCTTTTTGAAGCAAATTTGACAATAGAAGAGCTATCTTTCTGAAACCCTTGATAAAGCGCATGTAAAAACCTGCATGGCCAAGAAAAGAAGGAATCTCGCATATGCAAGATGGGTAAGGCAAATTAGAAATCACATCAATCTTGGCAGCATCCACTTCCATCCCATTCTTAGAGATCACATGTCCCAAAACTATGCCTTGGTCAACCATAAAATGACATTTTTCATATTTCAACACAAGGTTTGTTTCAATACATTTGTGAAAAACTCTGTCCAAATTATTCAAGCATGCATCAAATAAGGAACCATACACAGTAAAATCATCCCTGAAAAGTTCTATACAATTTTCTATCAAATCAACGAAAGTACTAATCATGCAGCGTTGGAAAATGTCAAGAGCATTGCATAGGCCAAATGGCATCTCCTATAGGCAAATATGCCAAAAGAGCAAATGAATGTGGTCTTTATTGGTCCTCTGGTGCAATATGGATCTGAAAATAATCAAAAAACCATCAAGAAAACAATAATGTGACTTACCAGCCAACCGTTTAAGCATCTAATCAACGAATGTTAAAGGGAAATGATCCTTTCTAGTTCCCTGGCTTAGTCTCTTGTAATCGATGCATACCCTCTAGATGTTCTACACTCATGTGGAGATAAGTTCATTATTTTCATTTTTAACCAATGTGAGTCCAATTTTCTTAGGGACTACCTGCACCGGAATCACCCATTGACTATCAGAGTTGGGGTATATAATGTATGCTTGCAAGAGCTTGGTCACTTCTTTTTTTACAACATCCATAATTAATGGGTTAAGTCGCCTTTAGGGTTATTTGACTGATTTTACCCCATCCTCTTGTAGTATCCTATGCATACACATGAATGGGCTAATACTAGGAACATTAACCAAGATCCATCCAATTGCCTTCTTGTGTTTTCTCAAAATCTGCAACAGCTTCTCTTGCTGTTAATCTTCAAGTTTGGCTGAAATAATCACAAGTAACTTATCATGTTCTTCTAAATATGCAAATTTTAAATATCTAAAAAGTGATTTAAACTTTAGAGTCGGTGGTTTTTCAATAGAGGGTACAACATCAGTGGTTGAAGCTAATTCTGCAAAACCAATTATGTTAGTAGAAATATCAATATTAGTACAATGATCAACCTGCAAAGCAACTTCAATCTCAGCACACTCAGCGCACAATTGAGTATTTGTACATAATTCACAAGTAACCAGACAATGAAGGAAAATTAGTAGAAAACATATCGGGGTAAGTGTCATCAACCAAATCAGCAAGCAATTCAATTTGAAAAATAGAATGCTCTTCCATGGGGTGTTTCATAGCATCAAAGATGTTAAATTTTACAATGTTATCACCAAATTCCATGGATAGAGTTCCAGCATGTACATCAATTTTTGTTCTAGTAGTTTTCAAGAATGGTCTACATAAGATGATAGGAGCCTTGTTGGACTTATTCTCTCACTCTCCCTCTATGTCAAAAATGTAAAAATCTGCAAGAAATATCAATTCATTAACTCGAACAAATACTTCCTCTACAAGTCCAACAAGACGAGCATTGCTCCTGTTCACCAATTGAATGGTAACACTTGTACTTTGTGAAGGTCCAAGAGCAAGAGAGTTAAAAATAGATGTAGGCATAACATTAACGGAAGCTCTTAAATCTAACATAGCATTTTCAAATTGACTATTGCCTATGGTACACGGAATGGAAAAAGTTCTTGGATATTTGCATTTCCGAGGCATGGGCTGAATAAGGGCTAAAACATTTTGTCCCATATTTACTCTTTCTTTACCTTTTAACCTTCTCTTATGTGTGCAACACTCTTTGTTCCTACACTTTATCTTTGTAAATCCTTTGAGAAAGTATTTAGTATCAATCACTCTCATATCACTTTGTAATTTTCTTGTGATTTACACTTGGAAATATTTGAAAATTGATTGTAAAATTGGACTGGACGTAGCCATCTATAGATGAACCAGTATAAAATTGTGTGTGTCTCTCTCATATTCTACTCTTACTCTTTTGCTCAACTCATATCTGACGATTTAAAAATCCCATCCTCGAGCTAGCCATCCTCAGCGAGAGGATAGTTTTTAAAACACTCAAAAATTATTTTTAAACAGCAATATCCCTATTCAACCCCTCCTTCTAGTGATATTTAGCTACATCAATTGGCATTAGAGCAAGGTTCTCTAAAAAATACACCTAAAAGTGTAAGAGAAAAAGATCCAAAAAGAAAAATGTCAAAAGCTAAGTATGTTCCTAAAGGAGGATTATCCAGTTGACCTCCCTACTTTGATGGTACAGATTACTACCACTAGAAAGGTAAGATGAGGCTATTTCTCATATCAAAAGACAATAACATGTGGTCTATGGTGGAAAATAGAGATCATGTCATCAGAACCAACAACACAAATGCAACCTCCGATGAGAAACCTCAAGCACAATGGACGGCAGATGAAAATGCAAAGGTACTCCTAAACTCTAAAGCTCATTTATTTCTAACGTGTGCTTTGAGCAGGGAAGAAAATGATTGAGTTGAAGAAGCAAGGATAGACATGGGAGTAAGAGATTTCGAACTATTCGAAATGAAGGAGGAGGAAACTATTGATGAAATGTTCTCAAGGTTAACAATCATATTAAATAACTTGAGATCTCTTGGAAAGGTATTCTCCGTTCAAGAAAAATCCTAAGAAGTTTACCAAAAGAATAGAGGCCAATGGTAACTGCCATTACAGAAGCAAGAGATTTGACCAACATGAAATTAGAAGATTTGGTTGAAACTCTAAGAGCTCATGAACCATTGTTGTTGGATGACAAACCAAACAAAAAGGGAAAAATGATTGCTCTAAAAACCAGCCAAACAGAAAGTTCATCCTCCAAGAAGAATGAAGATGGCATAACAAAGGAAAACACAGAGTATCCTCTGTCTGAGGATGAGGATGAACTCGCTCTGATTTCTAGAAGACTTCAGAGGATGATAAACAGAAGAGGACAGAATAAAGGATCTCCTCAAAAAGAAAAAATTGACAAAAGTCAAATAACTTGTTATGGATGCAACAAGATGGGACACTACAAAACTGAGTGTCCTCTCAACAAAAGGAACTCTAAAAAATTTCCATACAAAAAAGAAATCCATGATGATTACTTGGGATGATAGTGAGGAGTCATCCTCAAAGCAAGAAAAGGAAGAAGAGGTCAACCTCTGTCTCATGGAAAAATCAGAAACTGAAAAGGTAAGTATTTCTGATCTATGTCCTAATTGTGAAAAATTTGAAATTGAATTTAATGGCCTCTTAAATGACTCCAACACTTTATCTCAAACATGTATATTTCAAAAAAACCAACTTGTTGAGATAAAGAAACAAAATGAGGAGCTTCGGAGAAAGAATGATGAATATGTTAAAATCATTCAAGATTTGCAGCAATCTCACTTTCAAAATTCTGAGAAACAAAATAATTTTAACGAGAGGATAGTTGAAACTCATCCTCCTAACGAGGATACAAAAAAGGAAATTTGGAAAACTGATATTAGGGAACTACAAAATGATATTTCCAACTTTGTAAAATCTACAGAAAGATATTTAAAGATAATGGGGTCTCAATCTGGAATATTTGACAAAGCTGGTATTGGGTTTAAAAGCTCTCAAAAACAAAAATTATTGGAAATTTTTTTCTTGCCTAAAAAACGAGAGGATAGGCTAAATGCACTTTTTGCAAAAAACATGGGCATACCTCCAAAATATGTCATGCTAAGAAGAAAGCTATCAATGTAAAGTCAGCTTGCTCATTCTGCGGTAAACATGGGCACCATGATTCTATTTGCTATCATAAAAGGAATGTCCTCACAAGAGGAAAAACTAACCAACAAGGGCCCAAACCTATATGAGTACCTAAGTCCCTTTTAAACTCTAATACAGATCCATCCTTAAATCAACAAAAGAAAGCCTTGGTACTTGGACAGTGGTTGCTCAAGGCATATGACAGGAGATAAGCAATGCTTCATGTCGTTGGAGATAAAGGATGGAGGATCAGTCACATTTGATAATAATGATAAAGCTCAAATAAAAGGAACAGGTATTATTGGTAAGAATAATTCTGCGAAAATGTTCAATATGTGGATGGCTTAAAACATAACTTGCTAAGCATTAGTCAATTATGTGATAGTGGTTTTGAAGTTATGTTTAAGCCTACTCTATGTGAGGTTAAGCACTCATCCTCATGTAGAGTTTTCTTTTCTGAATTTAGAAAAAAGAATTTATATGAACTTTATCTTGATGATTTAACTACTGGATCTTGTTTTGTATCTATTGAAAAAGATAAATAGATTTGGCACAAACAAGTGGGTCACACAAGCTTAAACACCATTTCTAAATTAGCAAATTTAGAATTAGTAAAAGGTCTTCCAAAAATTAATTTTGAAAAAGACAAAGTTTGTGAAGCTTGTGTAAAAGGAAAACAAGTTAAAAGTAGTTTTCACTCTAAAAACTTTGATTCAACATATCATCCTCTTGAACTTATTCACATTGATCTTTTTGGTCCTATCAAAACTCCAAGTCTTAGTGGAAAAAGATATGATTTTGTAATTGTTGATGATTTTTCTCGGTTTACTTGGGTTTTATTTTTAAAACATAAAGATGAAGCCTTTGAGGCATTCCACCATTTTTGCAAAAAGATTCAAAACGAAAAATGATCAAAAATTGTTTCGGTAAGAAGTGACCATGGAGGTGAATTTGAAAATGAATCTTTTAAAAATCTTTGGGAATCTTTTAAAAACTTTTCTTGTCCAAGAACTCCCCAACAAAATGGGGTTGTTGAAAGGAAAAATAGAACTTTACAAGAAATGGCTAGGACTATTTTCAATGAAGCCAACATTGAAAAATATTTTTGGGCCGAAACCATCAACACTGCTTGTTATGTTTCTAATCGTGCATCCGTTAGAAAAATTTTAAACAAAACTCCATACGAATTATGGAAGGGGAGAAAACTAAATATTTCCTATTTTCATATATTTGGGTGTTATTGCTGCATTCTAAATAATAAAGAAAATTTGGGAAAGTTTGATCCAAAATCTGATAAAGGAATTTTTCTAGGATACTCCACAACGTCAAAAGTTATAGAATATATAATCTTAGGACTCAAACTGCGGAGGAATCCATGCATATTATTTTTGATGACTTGAGTTTAGAGAAATTGGATAAAAATGAAGAAGATGAACAATCAATCTCTCAAGTACCTGGTCCTCATGGAGAGGATGAGTCTGACCCAACCTCTCAGCAACTTCCTAGAGGATGGAAAACAGTCACACATCATCCTCCAGATCTAATCATTGGGAATACTGAGGATGGCGTTAGAACCAGAAATTATCTAACGGAAAGCACTACCAACATGGCCAAAACGATTGATCAAGCTATTAGTGACAAATCATGGGTTGAAGCTATGATGGAAGAACTCTCACAATTTGAAAGAAACAAGGTATGGAATCTTGTACCCCATCCTCTGGACAAATCTATTATTGGAACTAAATGGATATTTAGAAACAAATTAAATGAGGATGGAGAAGTCATTAGAAATAAAGCAAGACTAGTGGCTCAAGGGTATAATCAATAAGAAGGAATTGATTATGATGAGACATTCACACCTGTAGCAAGACATGAAGCAATAAGAGTCCTCTTAGCTTATGCTACTCATAAAGGTATAAAGCTATTTCAAATGGATGTGAAAAGTGCCTTTTTGAATGGGTTCTTAAATGAGGAAGTGTATGTCCGTCAACCTCCTGGGTTTGAGGATGAGAAGCGGCCGAACCATGTGTTCAAACTCTCAAAAGCTCTTTATGGTTTAAAGCAAGCTCCTAGAGCTTGGTATGAGAGGTTAAGTTCTTTTCTAAAAGAAAATGGATTCATTAGAAGACAGATTGATACTACTCTTTTCAAGAAGATACTTGAAAAGGATTTATTGATTGTTCAAATATATGTCGATGACATTATATTTGGATCCACAAATGAAAAGATGTATAAAGATTTCTCAAATCTCATGCAAAGTGAGTTTGAGATGAGTATGATGGGGGAATTGAAATTCTTCCTTGGTTTACAAATCAAACAACGAGAGGATGGTATTTTTATATCACAACAAAAATACACCAAGGATTTGCTCAACAAATATAACATGAGTTCAGCCAAAAGTATGGGAACTCCTATGCACCTATCCTCAATACTCCACAAAGATGATGAAGGAACTCCAATATCTGAAAAGGAGTACAGAGGGATGACAGGATCCTTGTTGTATTTAACTGCCAGCAGACCAGACACAGACTTTGTAGTCGATCTTTGTGCAAGATTCCAATCCTCTTCTAAAGAATCTCATCTCATTGCTGTAAAAAGGATTTTTAGATATCTTGTTGTCACTATAAATCTGGGAATATGATACAAGAAGTGTTCCAATCTTGACCTTATAGTCTATTGTGATGCGGACTACGCGGGAGACAAAGTTGAAAGAAAAAGCACAAGTGGGGCTTGCCAATTTCTTGGAAAATCACTAATAAGTTGGTCATGCAAAAAACAAAGTACCATTGCTCTTTCAACTACTAAAGCAGAGTATGTATCAACCACTCAATATTGCCCACAACTACTTTGGATCAAAAATAAACTTGAGGATTACTCGCTAAGGTACAAAAAAATTCCCATCCTCTGTGATAATACAAGTGCAATAAATCTTTCTAAAAATCCCATTCAACATTCTAGATCTAAGCACATTGAAATTAAACATCATTTTATAAGAGATCATGTGCAAAAAGGGGATTTAGAACTGATTTTTATTGACACTGAGAATCAATTAGCGGATATTTTTACCAAACCTCTCCAAGAGGATAGGTTCAAAAAGATCTTGTAGGAACTCTCAAATCTTAATTTGTCTGAAATTAATTGATTTATCTTGATTGTGTTCCTTTATTATATTATTAATTTTTTATTATTAAAAATTAATCCAAAAATATCTGTTGTTTTATTTGAATATGAATATTCATTTTGAGTCTAAACATGTGAGGACAACAAAACCAACAAAGGACGGAATGTCCTTATTTGTGTAACTTCATGTCACTTGTCAGCCTAGGAAGAGAGCACACGCCTCCCTATTCATTGGTCAACACGTGTGGCCCATGCCTCCGTGTTTCACGCCGTGCATTTAATGCAGGAACAGCTACGTGTCCCTAGCCGTCCAAATCATCATCACGCTAGGTCATAGGTAGACGGCGCATTAAATGTTCCGTTCTCTCACACGTTTCCTCCCACGCTCATCTGCACATCTTCCATCTTTCTTCTTTCTTATTCTTCCATCCTCTATCCCTTTCACTCATCAACCATCCGTTCAAAAAACAAACATCTCTTTACCCAGCAGTTGCTTCCCACACCATTTTTCTTTCAATGGCTCGAACCAAGGTAACTGCAAAACGAAAAATCTCTTATCAAGAACAAGAAGAAAATCAAGATGTTTACTCAAGCACTGAATCTGACTACAATGGAGAAACACAATCTGAAGGAACCTCTCTGTCCATCATTCCTTCTTCTCAGCCTTCCAAAAGTTCCTCTTTTCCTTCGTTCACTCCAAAACCATCAAAAAACTTTTCAGCTCCGATCAGACGCTCCTCCATAATCATGTCCGGAACTGTTTCATCAAAAAAGGTGATCCCTCAAGACAATATTGTTCATATCATCCACTCTGATGATTTAGAGGATACTCGGCCCTCAGAACCTCCACAACAACCGCTTGCTAAGAAATCCACATCCAAAGCCTCAACTCCCAAAAAGGTTAAACCGTTTACTCCAAAACCCCCATCCTCTTTAGTAAAAAATTGTGATATTACCTCATTGTTTGATTTGGTTGATATAGAAACAAATTATGTTTTAAAATGGCAAAGCAAATCTGTTGTAAATGGAAAGACCATTGATTTGGCTGATATCACACAAGGAGGATTTAATGTGGAAGAAATGTTTGACCAACTCGGATGGACATCATTTTTCAAAATCAATGAGCCCTAGTATCCTTGACTTGTACGGGCATTCTATACTGTTGCGAATGGTTCAAAATACTCCACTAGTTTTAGTATGGTGCTAAAATGAGTTCATATGGAGATAAGTCCAACCACACTATGTCAAATTCTTGACATAAGAAATTAGGGAGCCGACCACTTACCAGAAAGACGGTATTCAAGATGCCTCATCACCAGGACCTCTGTCCTTGAAAACCTTCTCATCAAATCTCCAAAACCTTTAGTGGCCTCCAATCTTCCGTATCCTCCACAACATATGTGTTCACTCTATTGCACCTCGAGCTGGCAGCTTTTAGAAAGTCACGGAACTTGATATCATGATCATCCATCACTTAATGACTGCCTCTCCTCTTCACTTAAGAAATGTAATTTTCAGGTTTATGTTGAATGTTGCTTTGATGGGAAGATCTGCTCCCTATGGAATGTTACTAACTAAGGTTTTCAAATTCTTCAAAGTCCCACTCGAGGATGAACCATCTGTCCAATTTAATAACACCTTTTTAATCAAGAATATTAAACAAATGAAGTTTAAGCATGAAAACTTCCCTGCCTCCAAGAAAAGAAAAACATGAGAGTCCTCTACTCCCTCTCAGAAATCTAAAACAGCCACCATTCAACCACCACAAGAGGATATACCATCACCACTCATTCAAGAACCTACCTCTCCACTGCGTAACTCTTCTGATCATACTCCATCTTTAGTCAATGACTCTCCAACTCCGAACTCACTTGTCCAACCATCTCCTCAAGCTTCACCAATCCATAATCTAACTCCTCCACATGAAGTCGATCCACTCCCTAAGGATACCTTTACGCAACCTCCTCTTCACAATATGGAAGATGGTGAGGAGCTCTATTTTGACCTTAATTTGTCTTATCCTCCCTCTCCTATGGATATGCCTATGGCTTCTCCTCCAACTGTGCAAATGGATAAGCATGTGATCCTACAACCAGATCTTTCGCAACACCTTCCTATTCCTCCTATTGCAGCTCATGAAGAACCTACCCAACCTCTCCCTGAGGTCACAGGTCGATTCAGTTCCCTTGAATCCTATTTCACTGTCACAACTCATAACCATTCAAAGCACAAGGTTGGGAGCTCTCAGACTAAGAGTTCTAGTGTAAATGATAAGCCTAAGGATTCGGTTCCTAGCACAAGGACTGAGGACAGCAAGGAACAAAAGCAAATGAACCTGCTCAAATTGAATAGGAAGGATCATAAGAAAATCCTTCACAACTTCAATCACTTTCAAAACTCATTGGTTCAGTTTGGTCTCATTCTTGAATGGGTTACCAAACACTTGGCTCCCACTATTGCTCATGGAGATCATCCTCCTGAGCTACCATCCCAGCCTTCCTCTGTTGTTCCATCTCCCTAATCCTTATCAGTCAACCCTTCCTTATCTCATTAAACATGTGGTTACTTCTTTTTGCTGCTGCCAAATCCAGGGGGAGAGTGATTATGCTTTTTGATTATCCAGTCATTTTGTTTTAATGTTGTTTAATGTTAAACTATTTGAATTATTGTGTTACTTATGCTTGTTAAGTTGTTGTTTAATGTTAAACTATTTGAATTATTGTGTTGCTTATGCTTGTTAAGTTGAATTGTTGTGTTTCCTATGAACCCATGTGTATGCTATGTTGAACAAGTCTTTAAATTATTATCATATTATCATGATGTGTTATGTAAGGTTAAAATCATGCACTTTGGCATACATTTAGGGGGAGTAATGATTTTTAGTTTTAAAAATTATTACACATATGATTGAGGGAGAGCATAAACATCTTATCTTTGTCTTATTTAAAATCATAATCTAAAGAATTTTGTCATCATCAAAGAGGGGGAGATTGTTGAGACAAAATCTCTCAAATGATTTAAGAAAATAGGTTGTTAATCATTAAGGCAAAAGGAAGAAAAATATGATTCAAATCTGAGGATGGAAAATGTTGAGGATGGAAATTGCTGCAATTGAAAACGTGAGGATGGCCTGCGAATTAAAAACCTTCAGATCTGCACAATCTGAGCCCTCACCAGAACAAATGTGTTTATTCAAATGCATAACAATGTTAAACATGAATAAATAAAGCATTTAAAATCAAAAGTCAGAAGGTCAAAGGAAAAAGATGAAATAGCTAGATCTAGAATCCAGAGGATGGTTCAGCAAAGTCGAAAGCAACCCATCAAGCTTTTGCAAAGGCTAAAATCAGACCATTTATTGTGCTTGCATGAATGTATACATGAAGAAGTCAAGTTAAATAAAGACAACTAGAAACAAGCCAAAAATGGAAGATCACATGTGAAGGCTAGTTAAGAGGGTGGCTTTCTCTCTCTTGTCAACATCACCTCAAAAGGTGAAGTCAACCTATACCTTAAAGTTTTCGAAAAATGCAGCTCACATGGTCAAATAAACAGTTGTGCACTTCTGATAAAAGAGAATTGACAAGAACTTGTCAAGATCAAGTTACAAGAAAGGTGTGCATGTAGAGGATGGTAACTACTTGATGTAGAAAGGACTCAATGGCAGTTCTGTAATTATGATGAAAAACTTAGAATGTTTGAAATAAGGTTCAACGGTCATCAAAGAGCTTGGATCTCTATAAAATGCAAACAAGCTCTCCATTAGATGATACACAACACACTTGCATAAAAAGATCAAGCATCTTAAAGCTGTCAAGAGCAAAACACTCATCCTCACTTCATTCTTTCTTTGATCATACACTATATCTTTGTAAATCCTTTGAGAAAGTATTTAGTATCAATCACTCTCGTATCACTTTGTAATTTCCTTGTGAGTTACACTTGGAAATATTTGAAAATTGATTGTAAGCTTGGTGAAGCTAAAGAATACACAGTTTGTAATCATCCTCAACGTGAGGTTGATCAGTTTGAAAGTTAGTGAAATTTCACAAGGGTGTGAGGACTGAACATAACCATCTTTAGGTAAACCAGTATAAAATTATGTGTGTCTCTCTCATATTCTACTCTTACTCTTTTGCTCAACTCATATCTGACGATTTAAAAATCCCATCCTCGAGCTAGCCATCCTCAGCGAGAGGATAGTTTTTAAAACACTCAAAAATTATTTTTAAACAGCAATATCCCTATTCAACCCCCCTTATAGTGATATTTAGCTACATCAATGGTTAATGACCTACCACAAATGATACAAAAATTATCATTTTATCCAACTTATTTTACCAAGAATGCAAAAATACTATTCAACCATGCCAGTCCAAACAGCCTCACAACATTTACAACCACAAAATCTGATAAAAAAAGCATGCAATGCAATGCCCATTTTTAAATTACACATTATCCTCAATGAAAGTAACAAGTATAAAATAAGAGTAAAGGAAAGGGAGCTCATTGTTCAAACTTCAATGTAGGTGGACTTTTCCAAGGAGAGTTCTTCTATGGTAGCATCTTCAAGCACATAACTCTCATGGAATAGCTTGAGGCGTTGTTAAAGTATTCCTAACCTGCAAAAAATATTTGATCTGATAAAACCTAGCAAATATGATATAAACTTATAAAGTGCAAAAACAATAGCTAAAAGTTCCTCTTCAGTGGTAGTATAATTAGCCTGTGCTGAATCTAAAGTCTTAGAAGCATAATAAATAACATGGGCAATCCTACCAACACTTTGTGCAAGGACTGCTCCCATTGCATAATTAGATGCATCACACATAATTTCAAAAGGGAGGGTCCAATTGGGTGGCTGAATTATGGGAGTAGAGGCCAGTGTTGCCTTTAAGCAATCAATCGCCTTCTTGCATTTGTCATTAAAGGTGAAATTGACATCTTTTTGAAGCAAATTTGACAATAGAAGAGCTATCTTTCTGAAACCCTTGATAAAGCGCATGTAAAAACCTGCATGGCCAAGAAAAGAAGGAATCTCGCATATGCAAGATGGGTAAGGCAAATTAGAAATCACATCAATCTTGGCAGCATCCACTTCCATCCCATTCTTAGAGATCACATGTCCCAAAACTATGCCTTGGTCAACCATAAAATGACATTTTTCATATTTCAACACAAGGTTTGTTTCAATACATTTGTGAAAAACTCTGTCCAAATTATTCAAGCATGCATCAAATAAGGAACCATACACAGTAAAATCATCCCTGAAAAGTTCTATACAATTTTCTATCAAATCAACGAAAGTACTAATCATGCAGCGTTGGAAAATGTCAAGAGCATTGCATAGGCCAAATGGCATCTCCTATAGGCAAATATGCCAAAAGAGCAAATGAATGTGGTCTTTATTGGTCCTCTGGTGCAATATGGATCTGAAAATAATCAAAAAACCATCAAGAAAACAATAATGTGACTTACCAGCCAACCGTTTAAGCATCTAATCAACGAATGTTAAAGGGAAATGATCCTTTCTAGTTCCCTGGCTTAGTCTCTTGTAATCGATGCATACCCTCTAGATGTTCTACACTCATGTGGAGATAAGTTCATTATTTTCATTTTTAACCAATGTGAGTCCAATTTTCTTAGGGACTACCTGCACCGGAATCACCCATTGACTATCAGAGTTGGGGTATATAATGTATGCTTGCAAGAGCTTGGTCACTTCTTTTTTTACAACATCCATAATTAATGGGTTAAGTCGCCTTTAGGGTTATTTGACTGATTTTACCCCATCCTCTTGTAGTATCCTATGCATACACATGAATGGGCTAATACTAGGAACATTAACCAAGATCCATCCAATTGCCTTCTTGTGTTTTCTCAAAATCTGCAACAGCTTCTCTTGCTGTTAATCTTCAAGTTTGGCTGAAATAATCACAAGTAACTTATCATGTTCTTCTAAATATGCAAATTTTAAATATCTAAAAAGTGATTTAAACTTTAGAGTCGGTGGTTTTTCAATAGAGGGTACAACATCAGTGGTTGAAGCTAATTCTGCAAAACCAATTATGTTAGTAGAAATATCAATATTAGTACAATGATCAACCTGCAAAGCAACTTCAATCTCAGCACACTCAGCGCACAATTGAGTATTTGTACATAATTCACAAGTAACCAGACAATGAAGGAAAATTAGTAGAAAACATATCGGGGTAAGTGTCATCAACCAAATCAGCAAGCAATTCAATTTGAAAAATAGAATGCTCTTCCATGGGGTGTTTCATAGCATCAAAGATGTTAAATTTTACAATGTTATCACCAAATTCCATGGATAGAGTTCCAGCATGTACATCAATTTTTGTTCTAGTAGTTTTCAAGAATGGTCTACATAAGATGATAGGAGCCTTGTTGGACTTATTCTCTCACTCTCCCTCTATGTCAAAAATGTAAAAATCTGCAAGAAATATCAATTCATTAACTCGAACAAATACTTCCTCTACAAGTCCAACAAGACGAGCATTGCTCCTGTTCACCAATTGAATGGTAACACTTGTACTTTGTGAAGGTCCAAGAGCAAGAGAGTTAAAAATAGATGTAGGCATAACATTAACGGAAGCTCTTAAATCTAACATAGCATTTTCAAATTGACTATTGCCTATGGTACACGGAATGGAAAAAGTTCTTGGATATTTGCATTTCCGAGGCATGGGCTGAATAAGGGCTAAAACATTTTGTCCCATATTTACTCTTTCTTTACCTTTTAACCTTCTCTTATGTGTGCAACACTCTTTTAGAAATTTTGCATATCTTGGAATACGTTTAATTGCTTCAAAGAAGGGAATATTCATTTCCACCTTCCTAAATGTATCCATGATCTCCTTGTCCCTATATGCCTCGTCCATTTTCTTATTCTTCATTTCCCTTTGAGGAAAAGGAAGTGGTATATTTTCCTCAACATCTATAGTTTTAGGTATCAAAGTGTCCTCAATAGCCTTGTTATTTTTCACAATGGTTTCAAGTACCTTTGGTATTTCAATAGCTTTCTCAGACCTCAATGTAATTGCACTGACATTGGGAGCATTTGGATTTATTACTGAATGTGCAGGAAATTAGATTAAAACCCTGAGTCTGCAATTGATTAATTTAAGTGGCTAGCTGACCAATATTTGTTTCCAAACTTTGAATGTTGAAATTAGAGATTCTGGATAGCCATCTGTTTACCGAGGTCCTCTAATGAAGGTGCATTGTTTTGCTGTTGTCGAATATTTTGTTGTTGTTGCTGCCTAGGTTGTTCTTGTGCAGATTAATTCCCCCATCTCAGGTTGGGATGGTTTCTCCAACCAAGATTGTACGTGTTAGTTGATAGATCATAGTTGGCTTGAGGATTGAATATATTTGTTGATATGCTTGAGGAGGATTAGCAATTAGATCTTCTTGCAATGTAGGACATGAATCTGTAGGATGCTCTAGAGAAGTGAAAATACCACATAACACTGCTTGGGTTTTACTTATTGCCAATTTTTTTACTAGAGATGTAAGCTCATCAAATCTGCTTTCTAAATTCTTGTAGGAAGAAGCTTGAATTTCATTTGCGCCCCTTGTCAACATTTTTGAATTGCTTCTAGTTGTAAACTATTGACAATTACTGGACATGTTCTTAATCATAGCATTTGCTGCTTTTGGGGTCTTATCGACAAGTGCTCCCCCACTAAAAGCATCCAAAATGCTTTTATCCATAGGTATCAAGCCTTCATAAAAATACTAGATGAGCAATAGTTTAGAAATATGGTGATGAGGACAGTTAGACACTAATTTCTTAAATCTCACCCAATACTCGTGTAATGATTCCCTGTCAATCTGCCTAATGCCACATATTTCTTTTCTGATTGAAGCAGCTCTTGAGGTAGGGAAGAATTTTTCTAGAAATAATTTCTTGAGATCATTCCAACTTGTAACAGAACCTGGTTGAAGGTAGTATAACCAAACATTGGCAGCATCTTGGAGTGAAAATGGTAAGGCTCTCAGCTTAATGTCACCTTTTGTGACTCCTTGAGGCTTCATGGTAGAACACACAACATGGAATTCCTTCAAGTGTTTGTGGGGATCCTCATCTGCAAGACCATTAAACTTTGAAAGCAAGTGTATTAAACTACATTTAAGTTCAAATGGTACAATAACTTTAGGATATGTGATACACAATGCATTACAAGTGACATTAGGTGCAGCAAGTTGTCTTAAGGTTCTATTATCGCATCATCCATATTTTGCAACAAGTTGTCACTTTCACTATCTAACTATGACTCTTACTCGTTAGCATTAGCAACTCTATTAAGTCGACGACGTAAATGAAACGTTCTATCTATTTTAGAGTCAATGGAATACAAATTTACATAACTAGCCCTAGTCATGCATCATCAAAACAATGCAACACAAAATCACAATTTTGAAAATTCCAACAATGTCCCTATCGCTAAAATTAAAGTGAAAAATCGAAAACCATATCGAATAAAATCCAAAATATTTAACAATACCACCAAAATTTTCTAAAAATCAAATAAAGGTAACACAAATTTTTTTGGAATTTTTGGAGAATATGAAAAATTCAAAAAATTGAAAAAGGGTCTAAATGAAGGAATTGGAGACTTTGAGCGCCATTTAGGGGAGTCAAGTTCCTTGAAAAAAGGGTCTAAACGAAATAATTTTCCTTCTAGGGGAGTCTTGTTCCTTGATTTTTTTTTCTTCTGATTTTCTGGCAAAATTTCTGGGAAATCTGAAACAATTGCCTGAAACTGGGTTTTTTTACTAGCAACGTGTCTACAAGCTAGCAACAAGCCTATCCGACCTGTAGAGAAACAAAACACAAAGAAATAATTGTTGGGATGGTTAGTAATACTCTAAAATTGGTCAATATTATTATTAGAGAGTCCTAGACAATGGCGCTAATTTGATCCGTTGTCGCACACGGGTCAAATACAATTGATAAAATATAAATAAAGGTAATAACTCGAGTCGTTTCGCAAGGACTTCTGATATAATAATACTAACCAAATTGAAAGTTGAAATTAGAAAGGTTTTTTTTTAGATTTTTGTTTTAACATATGAGCAAAATGATTAATCTATTGATTCGAGTTTCAAACCTATCACATATTATATCAATGAGTTTAATTTCTAATTTATGATTCTATTTTTATTTGATTATAGAATTTATCAAACAAGTGTAATCAATCTTATGTGAATTTGATTTCTTTGACTAGATTAAGCATCATAATCATCAAAATATTACAATTAATGGTCAAGCGTTGTAAAATTATAATTCAATTAAATTAGAAATCAAAACCAAATTATGTCAAATGAATTTAATCAATCATATTGAAATTCAATTTAAGCAATCAGAATATCAATATAATCAAATAAATAGAAAATAATCATGAAGCAAAATTGACACTATAATCTGAATCTCAAGGTGTTGATGAAACTCTTAGCTAGTGGATTAATCTTATGAAATTAGTCTTCCATGAAATTAAAATAAAAAGTGTGTTTATCTATTCTCAATCTAAATCAGAAAATCTCATGTCCCAAAAAGGAAAGAAAATTCTTAATATATAGTACCCGATTTTGGGCTTTAAAGACAAGTGGTCCGCTATTTAAAATTATTACAAAAATTCAGATTATGAAATCTGCAATTTAGGCCCAATAGAGTTCGGCATCGGTATTTTATTCCAACACAAAAGTTGTAACTCTGATGTTTAGCTTTCCAACATCTACTCGCATGCGCCAATCCGATATTCATAGCTCAAGTTATGGCCTATAGAGTGAGCAAGGGTCAAAATGAAAATAATAAAATTATAATTTAATTTCGACTCAAAATTTACGAACATTCTAAAAAATTATTCTAAGCTATAAAGGGCTTTTTAAAATACCAAACTTAAAAGCTAGAAACATGTGCACAAATGCTATGATCAGCAACGTAACACGAATTGGTTTAGTTTCATGGAAAATAATAAAAAAATTGGAATTACAAGTGACATGGTCAATAGCGCCAGTGTGAAGAATCCAATAGTTTGGAGAGATATTACCTAAAGCAGAATTATGTTGATTATAGGAAACTCCAGCAATTTGAGAAATTTGATTTATAGGTTGATATTGATTTTCATAATTGGAAGCAGATTGTTGAAGTAAATGTTTGAGTTGATTAATTTGATTAGCAGTGAATTGAGAGACATTACCTTTAGATGGATTGGATTTTGGAGAACTATGACCGTTAGGAGTAGACCCATAATCATCATCAGTAATTGAAGAATTAATATATTTGGTGTTCTTGTATTCAGGAGAATATCCAGACAGAAAACCATGTTTAAAATAACAATGATCAACAGTGTGTCCTAGCCTGTTGCAAAAATTACATTATCGTTGAGGAGCTCCACCTCTTCCCCCGACTAGATTCGGGACCTTTACCACGACCTGAACCATTTTTAGGATTAGCATTAGAAGTACCATTGATGGAAGAGTTCATTAAAACCTTAGCATCAATAGAAGGACCACTAATTTGTCGTTCTTGTTGTAAAATTAAAGAAAAATTTGTTGTTATATCAGGTACAGGATCCATCATCAAAATATGGGTTTTACTGTATTAAAATCATCATTGAGGCACTTTAAAAAAACAGGTGAGAGCTTCAGATGATCGATAACCTAAGACTAATTTTTGTAAACTAAACTCAGATGAAGTAGAGCAAGAACAATCGATGATGGGTCATAAAACCCCTAACTTCCCCCAAAGAATACTCCATGCAGTAAAGAAATCAAAGATTGATTTATCACCCTGTTTAATGGAGTGTAAATCTTGAAGAAGATCAGAAAAACAAAAAAAGGTCTCCTTTAGAAAATCGATTATGTAGATGATCCCATAAAATTTTTGAATTCTCAATATGTATTGTACTTAGAGAAATAGAAGGAGAAAGAATACGAGTAATCCAAGAAATTACCATCATATTGCAGCGCTCCCAAGCATCAAATAATGTATCATTCTCTGTTGGCATCGATAACTTGTTGTTGATGAATTTCGCTGAGATCAACACATGTTTCATCAAATGGCTCCAGTTGTAATAGTTTGGCCCTCATAAAGTTTGATTTATAAGCAATGCACCTGGATTTTCGCCAGGATGAAGGTAATACAGCAATGTTGGATTTCACGATTCATCTTGAGAAATAGTTGCAGAGGTGGTAGAGGATGAATCGTCATCACGACCTATCATTAAAGAGTTGGGTGAAGGAAAGAGAGAGAAAATGAATGGAAGAGACAAGAATAGAAAGAAGAGGAATGAAGGTGTGGTTTTGTATTTGTAATTTTAGGGTAAAGAACTTTCCGTTGAAGATGCATTGCTCTATTTGAATTTTGAATTTTTATGAAATTTTGAGATTTTGACAAAATTGGATTTAAAAGTACAATAGAGAAAGAAAAGGAAACTTATGATACCATAATGAATATTATTTACTGAATATACATCATTTTATTAAATAAAAAAAATAGAAATACAATATGGGTATTTAAAATAGACTACCAATAAAATAGTTATAACAACCCAAAAATCACTACAAGAAATCCCCTCATTTGTGGCCAAGTTTACAAATATTTTGTGGCCGAAAAAAGCCCTCACAAATTAGTGGCCGAAAAAGCCCTCACAAATACAAAAATTGAAATTGATCTTTATTTGTGGCTGAAAAAACCCCCCACAAAGTCTTAAAAATTTAAGTGGATTTTGTGGTTGTCTAAGCCCTCACAAAATCACAACGTTGTGATTTTGTGAGGGCTTAGGCAGCCACAAAATCCACCTAAATTTTTAATATTTTTGTGAGGGCTTTTGCAGCCACAAAATCAACCATTTGTGAGGATAAAGGCCGCCACAAAGGCAAGTCATTTGTGGCCGCCCAGGCCGCCACAAACGCCTGATGTATTACTTTTTGTGGCTGCAAAGGCCGCCACAAAATCTCAAAGTGACGTTGTCATTTGTGGCCGCCCAGACCGTCACAAAGTATCAACCATATACTATAAATATTACTTCACTCCTCTTATCATTTTTCACTTCAACCTTCTCTTTAAACCTTCTTTCTAAATTTTCTCTCCACCTTCTCTCTATAAAAATTATTCCTCCAAGCTTGCTTGAATTTTGGTAAGTTTATATTATATTATATATTTAGTTTTTTATTTTTATTTTTGATTTGAAGTTATTTATGTAATTAATATTATTGAATTTTTATTTTGACAGTGGTGATATTGTGTTCATTACTTCGAAGAGTTTTAAGCTCTGTGAAAGCTTCAAGTCAAATACTACCCGACATCAAGTTAGTATTTATACATTTTAAATTTAGATTAGTAAATATATATGTGATATTATAAATATATTTCTATTATTTTTAAAATATAGATTAGTAAAATATGTGTTATTATAAATTTATTTACAAAAAAAAATAGAAATTATGTTGTTTACATAATATATGATAAATAAAAGTTTGAAACACATGTAAAACTTTTTGATTTTAATATAACTATTTTTTAAAAAAACATTATTAAAATTGATGATATTAATATTTTTTGTTAGTTATTAAAAAGAGTTGTAGTTGATTTAGGACAAAAAATTTATATACTTTAACAGTCTCTACTTTTGTTTATATATAAGGAGTTAATTATTTTATGAAAAATTTTATTAAATATCATTTAAAATTTTATTTTGGTTTATATAATTATAGTCTTGATAATAATTTATTATATTGTTTGCAAATGCTTCCCTAATTGACATATAAAGTATGTCAAAATTTATATATAATGCTTTTGAAAAATAAAACAATTAATATATAAAACATCAATATATATATATATATATGCACATAATTTATATATTTTCATTTAATTTAGATGTTAGGGTATAGATTATTATAACTATCAACACTTTGAGGTGATGAATGATATGATTTCGGATTTTGTTGGGGGTTAATTTGTTATTCAATGAAGATCAATATGACGATATCGATGGACTTCTGAATGAAGAAGCTCGATCAGAGATTTTATGGTCTTTTGAAAGAGACAAATAAACCATTGTTTGAAGGATCTCCAAACTCAAAGTTATCAATGTGTATTAGACTATTAGGTCTAAAGTCTCAATTTCATGTTCCTAATTTAGCTTTGGATATGATGACTAAAATGATGCTAGACGCAACACTTGTTAGAGATGGTTTGCTAAAAAGTTATTACGATGCTAGTTAATTATTGTGTGTTTAATTTTTAGTTTGTAAGACATTATTTATTAATTTTGGAATGTTTTATTTGGTTTGGCAGTAATTACTTTAATTATTATTAATATTATATTTTTATATATAATATTTATTTTAATTTTAAATTTAATTTAAATTTAAATTTAAATTAATCTTTAATTATAATTACAATTTAAATATTATATTTTAAATTTAATTTAAATGATAATTAAATTGTAATATTATATTTTTAATTTAAATTTTTAATTTATATTGATATTAGTTTATTATATATAACATATTAAATTTAAATTTGAATTTAATTTAAATTTAAATATTATATTTTTAATTTAATTTAAATTTTAATTAAATTATAATATTGTAATTTTAATTTAAATTTATATTTATATTAATTTATTATATATAATATTATTTTTTATTATTAATTCGAATTTAATAAAATAATTTTTTAATAAAGTTAATATTTTGTGGCGGCCTAAGCCCTCACAAAATATTTATTTTTTAATCTGGAACATCCTTTGTGGCGGCTTAAACCCTCACAAAGAAAAACATTTGTGGCGGTTTGTGCCCTCACAAAAGCTTAACTTTTTAAAATCGACATATCCTTTGTGGCGGCCTAAGCCGTCACAAAGTGAGACATTTGTGACGGCCTATGCCCTCACAAAATCAAGCGTTTGTGACAGTCTTTGTCCTCACAAAAGACAAAGAAATTTTCACAATTTGTGATCGTTTTAGCCGCCACAAAGGTTTGTGATCAGCTTATTTGTGATATAAGACCGCCATACTTTGTAGTTGTTTTTTCCCCTTTGTGAGGATTTTTGGCCCTCACAAAATCTATGTTTTCTTGTTGTAAATAAAGATATAATAAAACTAACTAATATAAAACTAACATTTTAAATAAATTTCATGAGCTTGGTAATGGAATAATATGTGAGAAATAATAATAGTAAGAAATACATCCAAAAAGCCTACAAAGCAAAAGAAAAATTACCTCTGAAATCAAAAAACATAAAGGTTGCCTTAAAAAAACGTTGCCTTCAATAATATGAGAATAGGAAATGCATTTCAATTGATAATCAATTAACATACAAATATGTATTTCAATTGAAAATTCTAGGCAATGGGAAATCAAAATATAAAGAATGATATATGATATAGGAGGCGATTGAATGATATAGCATTCCATTTGGTGTATTGATATTTATGAAAACAATTGTAAAATAAATATATGATGTAATTAAGTCTATTTCCTTAGCTACTTCAAAAGGAGAAAATGGGTTGTCTTTTATGTAGTTACAACCATACACTAAAAGGTATCTTAATGACTTGCAAAGACACTTATGCAACTCCATTGAATCCATCCATTGTCGGTCAAACAAAGTTTGAGATAATATCAGTAAGATGAATGAATTCTATAAGCCTCAAGATGTACTTAAACTCATCTATTCATTTATTCATCCAATGTACTGCATTATTTTATAAGCCTCAATTGTATTTCCTCCAAATTTACTTTTTTGGCTTTCTGCCCAACCACAACATAAATGTTCTATTTTGATAAATAATTTTAATAACTCTATAATTTGTGTTTCATTGTCAATGGTTATCAATTGTATTATAGCCTTTTTATTTAGATATCAATTTGCAGCAAAACCCATAAATTTAGATATCACACTAGTTCATATAGAATTAAAGTTTTGATTTGCAATTTAATATTTGATTTATGGCATGATTGTAAAGTCTGATTATATTATTATCAGATCTTCGATAATATGATCTTTTTTTATGATGCTATTTGGATTATATTATTATACTCACATTAAGTGATGTCAATTAGTCCATCGACTATTAAGCCACATATTAAAGAGATTTAGACTACATTTATGAGCAGTGCCTTGTAAACATAAGATGTTTCTAATTTAATTTAATAAATTAATTTATCTAGTAATTTTGGTAAAATTGGTTGAAATAAGCTTTACAATGCAATCTCTTTTGCGTAAATTTTACTTAACCAAAATTACAAAATATGTAATATAAAATTATCCATGTGAGTTATCATCAGCCCTGACAGAAGGCACAACTTTATTAGAAACCTTTGCTGCGTCGATTTGGCTCAATAAGAATCACAGAAGATGCAATATAAAATTATTTATTTGAGCTGTTAAGGTTGGTCAAAAGGCAAACACAATTTAGTCGAATAATTTCATACATGTGATAATAAATATGTGGTGATTATTAAGTTTTATTTTTCATGTAGATAATGAGGATGTCAAAAGACACTCATTATTTGATATATATAGATCTAAGAACAATATTTCATCATTGCATTAAGGTACCATATGTAGTTAATTCATGCAGTCAAAAGATTGTGAATTAATGGGGTGTTTGATATCTAGATTGTGAATTAATGGTGTGTTTGGTATCTTATTTTAGTGTTTTAATTTACAAATAAAGATAAACAGAACACATCTTTATAATTAATTTTTTGATATGCCTACTAATGTGTGTAATTAAATTATTCAATTATTTGACTAATTTTTATTTACACCTATGATGGTAAACATGTGACAATTATAAGATTTCTTGTTTAACAATGTTAGTCGTTAGTGTTTGATATTTGTAACAAAATACCACTAACAATTATTGTTATTGTTTAAAGACTTTATATTAATGTTGCATTAGATATTTTTTCGAACACATTTTTTTTTCTGTTTAAACTAATTTAGTTGATGCATTTGCTAATTTTTTTTACTTTCCTAAAAGCAATAAGTTTTAGGATAAAGAAGAAAATCAACATTGCTCTCGGATCTAGACTTTGTATAAGGATGCAGAAACTCTAATTCTCTCACAATTTAGTATTTTTGAAGGGAAAATTAAGTGTGGAAAGTGAGTTCTTTTCCAAACCTCATAGATTGTTTAATCATAAAGCATGGTATTTCAAAGATATTAAAAGGTGTTAATTAAAGTGATATTTTTGTCCTTATTTGCTTAATCTTAATCTAAACACCCTCAAGAACTAGAGAATCACGTGTCACAAGCGATTTAACCGTAAAGAGAAGTTCTTTTTTGGTACTCTTGAAATACTCTATTTGGACATTCATAACAAAAGATGGATGCCAATATAGGGTTTTTTAATGTCAACATTAACAAAACAATATAGTGCAAACCAAAAGTTACTTTATGTTTATAGACACAAAGTAAATAATTGATAAATTGATGTAATCCATAGATGAGTTAATATATAAGTCTCATTAATGATATCACAAAGTTTATAATGAATTATCTCATTTGTTTTTTTAGATTACTATTGTGGAGAATTATAGATATTACAAGATCAGTAGGACCAAATCTTAGTAGAATGCGTCGATTTTATTCTACTTAGTCATCAATGATATAGACTTGTTGTATGAAACCAAAATATCTCTAACAAATGTTTAGCGATGTAACATCATGATTTTATGAAACATTATTTTCACAGCGCCATTAAGTTATACAAAAAGAGTTATATCAATAAAATTATAAATAAATTCAATGCAAAAGACAATATACTGATACCTTCAATCACTAAAGAGATATTACTTAAATCTAAATTTTTTACCTATAGAAAATATAGAAATTCATAAAATCATTTAATATAGAAATTTTTTATCTAAATTATTTATAGCATTCAAAAATAAATTATATAATAAGATCATTAGGCGAATACTTGAGAACCTCATGTTTAAATTGCTTACAAAAGTAACCATAAGGATTTCTAAAGAGAACAATAGAGCTTATGCCCATATATCAGAGATCTAACAATTTAGAGATCATAAGTATGTTTGACTTTGATCTTTTAGACGTCTATATAAAGTAGAAAACTTAATTTAAAAAATGGTTGATTTATATATGTCACTTGGTTGCATATAGTAAAAGATATTAAAAGACTAATGAAGGTATATTGTGACATAAGTCAACCGTAAAGTGTTTCAACAAATTTTTATAAAATGTATTGATATACATATTATTGTTGTTGAAGAATAAAACATATAGAGATAGACGTTATGCTAGCTGACCCACAAAGAAAATACTTGGCACCTAAAGTCATTTGCATCGTTGTTATCATTTAGGATGTCTTGGATTAGTGGGAGTCTTTGTTCCTTTACGTTCTATACTTTTAGAATCGATATCGACCTTATGTTGTGATTTTCATCAAAAATAAAATTTATGAGGTTATTATTATTATTATTATTAGTATTATTATTATTATAACTATTTATGTATCACGTGTTCAAATATTAAATTTGCACCTAAGAAACTTCGGTAGGACCAGTTGAAAATATGCATGATATAGAGATCGTATTGCATAAAAAAATTTATGTCACTCATCTAATCTATGTCATCAAGTGCTTTGATGTGGTGGTCATCAAGTCATTGTGATTCCATTATTAATGTATGAGATAGACCAAATTGCAAAAACAAAATCTAAAGACAAATAGTATTTGGATGCATGCCTAAAGAATTTTTGATAGAATTATTAAGATATTTTACCCAAATAAGAGATTGTTGGAATATTTTATTAAATATTTTTATTTAGTTATTATATTCTAATACTATTATGTGGTCACATATCTTTATTTAATTATATTAACTATTTATCAATTAGGAGCTGATAAACTCTAATTTAATGCATTTTTTAGTATATTTTTTGGGTTATTTTTAAGAAAATTATATGCTATTATATAAATTTCTAAATTAATCAACTCTTTGTTATATAGAGAAAATGAAGAGATGAAATTAATATATGCAATAAAATATAATATGAAAATATATTATTTCATTATGTCTAAATTAATGCTTAAATTGTTCACTCTTCATTAATACTTATTTCTCCTTGTATATCTTCTCAAACATTATGAGTAGCAAACTTCCTATTGAATAGGGTATAGATGAACCTCCTTGAATCTATGTGATTTTTTTTTTATATATTATTTTTAAAATTATAAAGTGTTTGATTATTCATCTATTTTTGTTCTTATAACTCATTTGTGCTTGATGACCATATAATTAATCTTAGGTATTACTTGATTTTTGTTCTTATAACTCATTTGTGCTTGATACCTCGTCATTTTTCATTTTTGAATGTAATGTACGAGCGTAGTAGATTTTAAAATTGTTTCAGGGGATTTGAATTTTACTTAAAATAAATTTATTTGTGAATTTTTGGGAGCGCAATTAAATTTTTCAGAGTTAAAAATAATAAATTTGGAGTCAAATAAAAATTGATCACATATCAAAAATATTATTTGATTCCTTAATCATATTTTCTAAAATATCTTAAGGAAATGTGTGGCTCGTAACTCTTCCTCATTTTAATTTTGACTCAGGAGTTAAATGGAATATGAGGAAAAACGTTGTCATGTTGGTTTCATTTTTATTTGTTGTCTACAAAATATCCATCGAAATCCATAATTGAAATTATTTTTGTATTTAAAATAGTAAGACATATTGTACTATTGTCAAATTTTTAAACAAGTCAATGTGACTAAGTTATAGTAAAGAAAGCGGCACATATGAACAAGAACATAATAACACAGACGATTTATCATAGTTAACCACCAATCTGATAGTTCCATTTAGTCCCTTCAATCTAAATGGTTTAATCCATTAGTTCACCATAGAATTACACTGTAACTAAACACTTACTAGTCAAACTGACTATGTTCAAGTTTTTTCAACCATCTAACATAATACAGTCAATTTGTAGAGGAAGACAGTCACTGCATGGCTAGGTTACAAGAGAATATATTTAGGTTTTGAGAAATAGATCTCACATGAGAGTATTTACAAATTCATTTTTTTTTCAAGAACTTTTCTCAGCACTTAAGTAAGATGAGTGATTACGAGCAATATTGCATATGAGGATATATGTGCTTATAGCTTGTACTTTCTTATTTTTCTAGTGCGAATGCAAATCATTTTATAGAGATCGTTTAGGGTTTCTATTGTTGTTGACCTGATTGCAAGAAATCAGCATATATCATGAAATTTCGTATTATATCTTTTGAGATTGATTTGTCATAGAAAACTTTCTAAAATAGATCCTTGTAATTGATTCAACGTATCTTGGTATGAAGATATAAAAGCATATGATACGATGACTAGAGCATGTCTTAAAGACCTTTAAACAATTAGTAGATTATGGAGGTTCATCATAGTATCTTGGTATGAAGATATAAAAGCATATGATACGATGACTAGAGCATGTCTTAAAGACCTTTAAACAATTAGTAGATTATGGATGTTCATCATAGGATGCACAAATGTCAACAATTTTATCCTTTTTTTTATTGCAAAAATTCGTAAAAAATTTCAAATAAAACCCATAAAATTAATTATTATCCCCGATATAATGCAATTTCATCAAATTCATAACTTAAATCTTTAATTAAACTCATATTTTCATCTCTAACAACATCAAATAACGAATGAAAATATGAGTTTATTTGAACATTTGAGTTATGAATTTGATAAAATTTGTATTATATTCAAGAATATAATTAATTTTGTGGGTTTTGTTTGAAAATTTTGATAAATGTTTTGAATTTTTGTAAAAAAAAAAAGATAACATTGTTGATATTTTAAAATATAAAAGATCAAATTGTCACTTAAATTTAAAATAAATGACAGAATTAAAAGGGAAAAAAATAAAAAAACTAAAACGTTAACTGAAATTAACTTAAGGGATCACATGTTGTATTTAGTCTTTTTTTGAATCATTGATTTTTAAAAGATGAATGTTTTTCAAAATGTAACATTAATATGTTACGTTGGAAATGATATTTAGATTTAAATATTGTTCAAACTTAACTTAATTGTAAATGTTTAAGACAAAAGTTAATATATTAAATCTATTAAATATTTTAAATTTACTAAATCTTGTAGTATTGGTATCTCAAACTTTCAAGTATTTGTATTTTCTACGGTTTTATTATTGAACTAGTATATTTTTTATTGAACTTTTGTTTTGTAAAAATAATCAGTTTTTTTAAAATAATTGATTTTTAAATTATAAATTAATGATATTTTAAAAAATAAATATTAAAAAATAATTAAATTTTAATCAGTTTTGAGAAAAAATCAATTTTAAAGTTGAATGTTTCAAAACTGTTTGTTTAACTAAAAATCAAAAATTTAATCATAATTAATTTTATAATCGACTTTAACTTAAATAATAGATTTAATTATAAATCTAAATTCATATATTAATTTTAAGATAGATATATTTGATTTTTGAAAAATACCAACCATATACATATACAGCCCTAATTATGGAATTATCATTCCAACTGTTACGCGGACTTTGTGGTGCATTAGGAACATGTATATTTTCGAGGATGAAAGCTCTTCTATACCTTCATTGATTGCTAGTATGAATGAAATTAAAATTCACAAAAAAAATGCTCATCTTCCTGAATTTAGACAACACCTTTGGAAAGTGGGACTTTGGTGGATTGCTAGTATGAATGAAATTAAAATTCACAAAAAGTTGCTTATCTTGATTTATTTAGACAACATCTTTGGATAGTGGGACTTTGGCTCTTAAAGTATATGGTAGTGATCCAGCTAATTATTTAGCTAATTATTTGTTAACCCCTAAATTTTTTATTGCATTAGTCTTTGTAAGTTGTCAAACAACTATCTACTCGTAACATCCGATTTTCGTAGTAAATATTTTTCATTTTAAAATTAAATATTTCTCAAAAAGAATTTAACGCAAATTAATTAATAATGCATTTTCAAGGTAAGGAATAAACTCCAAAATCAAACCTTTTTACTTTCAATATAAATTACATTAAGATAAATAATAAAACATTCAAAGGCTATCAACATTAATATTTCAACTATCCTTAGGCAAACCATACACTCTAAAACAAAGTCAACTAGTATCATTGACCTCCTAGCTTCATAAACAAGTCCTAATATTCGGAGGTGTTCAGCTCTTTCCACAATAAATAAAGGGTCATCAACCGAAATTAACACAAAATAATTAGCAATTATCAAAACATAAACAACAATTAATAAAACATGCATATCTTTTACTTTATCGAACATGACTCATGTGTCAAAATACTCTATTACAATGCATAAATGTTAGTACATATGATTCTTGAATTTTAAACCCTTTACAAAGGAGTGTGGACCTCTTGTCTACGAATTAATGTGAAGTCCCTTAATAATCCTCGCATGGATATGGTAGTTCCTCAAGACAAACCATTCGCGGGTTCCAACTCTATGGAATACGACACGCAATTATGAATGTTTGAATATATTGTAACTCTTTCTCGATAATTATTATGTAAATGTATATATTGAAAGACTCTACTTTTAATATTTATTAAAGACTAATAATTTTTCAACAACTTTTCACAAAGCATACTCATGGCATTTATCATAACAGATACTAATATAAATTACAATCACACATGTTTAGCAACTATGAATTTACATCAACATGTCAATCACACAATCTCAATACATACATCTGTTGAGACAAAATCTCAATTTAATATTTTGATGAAAACAAACAAAAAGGTTAATTAAGAATTCTAATTATGATTTTAAGTGTTTTGGTATTTAACATGTACATTTGAGTGTGTTAAAACAAGTTAGGTACCAAGTATTTCAAAACAGATCTCATTAAAATCAAGAAAACAAAAACAGTTAAACGAAGATCGTTCCTGACATACTTCACTAAAACGAAGATCGTTCTTAACATAATTTAGTAAAAGCAAGATCGTTCTTGAGATATTTCTGGAAAACGATCAACGTTCTCCATATATATCTTAAACAAGAATAATCAGTTTTCTTTGTGAAAGATTGGATCCTACAAGCTTTATTCATCTCATACCTTCATCAAGAATAAGCAAGGATCAGTCTAAGTCAACATTCTTCAAGAATTTGAAGGATCAAAGACATGCTTCATGAAAATTACAAAGCAAGATCATTCTTCAAATTAGGCAAATGCAAGTACAAATTTGTAGGCTGTAAAGTACACTAAAGTTGTATTTCAATCAAGATCTGCACACTTGACTTAAAGACAAAAATCATCTCATACAACTCACAAAACCACAAGTACAAATCAGCTCATTTCTAAATTCGAATAACGATCTTGGATGTCAAGAACGTTCTTGGATTCAGCATGAACTCTCTTGCTTTTTGGCCGATCTTATTTATCCACTTTTTGCACCTCTGTTGCTCATTCCTAAAGCAATCATATTGATGATCATCAGCGTCCCTCGAAAAGGACCAAACTAGAAAGGGAATCATCAAGAGATTATAAAGATATTCCCATAATTTTTGCTGCTCTTCAAACAATCATTGCAAGACAAGCAATGCATCAAGAATCAAAAGCAAGACTAATCCTTGAAGTTAATTGCTAAAGTAAGCAAGTATAAACTAGACATAAATGATAAAGTCACTGCATTACTGACACACGCAACAGCTATCAAAATTCAGCAATCACTCAAAACAGAAACGAAGAACGTTCTTCGTTTTCACAACTTTAATCCAATAATGTTCTGGTTTATAAAGAGCAAAATCTGATGTAATTTGACATCGATATTGGCTTAAAAAGTGCATCTATCTACACTACAAAACATCAGTATTCATCACAAAGGAAGTTAATAATCTACACAAGATTGTTTTGGATAGATTCGATCAAAGAGGATCAACAAAGGCAAAGCAAAAAACATCAAGATCAATCTCCAAATTGATTAGCTATGACAAAGGAGAGTCATGATAGCAAGGACACTGTTGCTCACCTTTTTGCATAAAATACATCATGTTTCTGAGACAAAGGACTGACACATAACAGCTGTCAAAGTGCAACACTCAAATAAAACAAGAAACATAGAATGTTCTTGTTTTTCACAAAAGAACATTCTGATTTTAATTATCTTTTAAAGACAGAATTAAAACTGATAATTTTCCATATTATAAATCACATATTAAAGAGTATCAAGACTGCTCAAATCATTGGTGAAGCCAAGAACTCGAGATCAATGCCCAAAGGTGAAAAACAGCCTCAAGATTTATCTCCAAATTGATGAGTTGTGAGCAAGGACACAAGTACATTGTACTTACAATATTTTGCAGAAAGTTCTGCATAAAATTGACTCAAAACAGTGTCAACTGACATGTGACAACTCATTCACTAACTCATTCATGTTTTCCATGAAACCCAAAAGTAAGAATGTTCTGGACAGCAAATAAACACATGTTTAATTGCTTTAAAATATATATAACACTTGGGAAGTGTGTCCAACGGATATATTCATTTTAAACTGAATATTCAAAGCCTTTTAACATCTATAAATTGAAGATCAATTGAAAGATGAAGACAAGAGTTCAATTTACAAATCTACCAACACTTGTTCAACAAAAAAACTCATCAAGCAAACTCCAACTCTCTTCACTATATCTTTGGATCATTATCTACTGAGTTTGTCTTTCATTTATCTCAAACAAGTGTTGAGAAGTTTCAAGATCCCAAACATTTTTATCATACACATCATTTGTAACTCAAGTTTATCTTTCATGTTAGATTGAGTGTGTTTGTAAAAATCCTTTCAAGGCTGAAAGGTGATTGTAAAAATCATTTTTTAGGTTGAAAGGTGAAGATTGTAACAGATCAAGTTTGATCTAGATTGGTGGTGTAAAAACCAAGATTATTCTTCGTTTTGAACACTTAGTGAAAAATCTCACGGTTGTGAGAATTGGACTTAACCCAGATTGGGCGAACCAGGATATATCTTTGTGTGATATCAAGTTAAATATATAAGTTAAAGGCTTAATTATAGTTTTGGTCCCCTATTTTAGTTGAATTACGAAAGTAGTCCCTCCATTTTGTTTCTTCCTAGTTTTGGTCCCCAAACAGAATTTTGCTCCAAAACTTGATGAAATTTCATTTTTATTTTTTTGGATTTATTTAAGTCACATCATGCCTCAAGATCTCATTTGCAACAGTTGCATCTGAAATCTATGATCATAAATGGTGTAGTACAACTTTAAAAAATGAAATTTCATCAAGTTTTGGACCTTAATTCTGTTTCGGGGACCAAAACTAGGGAGAAACAAAATGGGGGGGCTACTTTCGCGATTCAGCTAAAATAGGGGGACCAAAACTGCAATTAAGCCTAAGCTAAATTGTTGATTTAACTAACCAAGAGCGTTCTTCATTTGCTGGTCAGAAACCAATAACGTTCTTCATTTTCTATTTTGACAACCAAGATCAATCTTGAGTTATTTTCTTAAGTTTTTAACAAGAAATTTTAAATAGGAACATTTAGAATTCAAACTCCCCCTTTCTTATAAATCAAAATTGCTACTTCAATATCAACAACTAGTACATACCTATACCTATAGTCATGTATAAAAATTATATAATATCAAGCATATACATACACATATGTTTAAACATCTACATATATCATATATGTGAGAAAATACATATGTTTAAACATCTACATATATCATATATGTGAGAAAATTGGAAAGAGTCTTTACCTCATTTAGTTTGCTCAATAAGTATCATTGTCTCAGCAAAGTGTAGTTAAAATCTTGCTCATACTAAAATCTCCATTCTAATAATATTTGCCTCAATCAAAATAAGTTCTTGGATTTTAACCACCTCACAATCCTACTCACTAATAATCCCCTTAAAGTATTTTTTTATCACAAACAATTTCATAAAAAATCAATCAAAAACGATCAAATGTACACGTTTTACCAATTTCAAACAAAACTCAACTTGCACTATGTATTCAAAATCAAAGTGGTTATTTTCCAACATCACGATTCACTTGAAATTTAAACGATTTCAAAATTCTAATTCTTCCTTTTTTTCATTACATTTTAAAAAAACAAGGACTATTCAAAATTTATCAACCCACTGTAAATTATAAAATCACAAACTTTTCAAACTAAATCTCAAATATCAAATCTCTTATAAGTCTGTTTCTATTAGAATATAACACTTCAAATTTCGAAGTCTTAAAACTCCAACACTTGATTTTATAAAATTCTTCAAAGACAACAAGAATGAAAACTTGATTTTGTAAAAATTTTCAAAGACAACAAGAATGGCCATTATGGTTCAAAAACAACTTAGATTACTTCCAAATCATGTTTAGGTCGCAAGGTTATAACAAATAAATAATGTCTTAAAATTGTTTATCAAAGTTTAGGCATATGACTTCTCACTTGAAATAAGATTTTCCTAAAACTATTTTTTTTTCTTCACAACACACACTCACAATTTATTTTTAACCACGAAACATAAACAAATTCAAATCTTTAATTTAACCACAACTCTAAACTTTTTAATACTAATGACATAAAAATAATTTAGTACAAACTCAACAACGGTAAAGGGAGCTGACATAAAAATATTCTCAACAACACATTTTTAATACAAGACTTTACTAAAAATAGCACAATTAAAGAGTTTATTTAGTACAACTATGGAATGTTTGACTTTGACAAAGAGACTTGGTCTAGCTTAATGCCATGGTGTAGTCTCTTTTCATTCCTTTTTATGTTGAGGCTCATATGCTTAACTTATATATTAAATAGGATATGTAACGACAAATTACATATGTTAACATCTAATTAGGTCTAGAATACACAATAAGATTAGTGCCATCTATGTTAACACGTGATAGAGTTTGAACATTCCAATTATAAGCACTTAAATGTCATTTTCTGCAACTTTATTCCAATAATTTTTATGTGTTTGGGGGAACAAAATGCTAATTGTAGAAACTTGCTTCGTCGTTAAGATTATAATATATTGTTCTTTCATATGCAATATCCCAAAGCCTATATTAAAGCAATGCAGCTTTATTTGATTTTTGGAGTTCTAGCAACTTTCAACTAGACATAAATAAATAAACTTAAATTCCCACTTAGCAATGCAAGAAAATAATTGAACTTAACATTGAGATTAAGGGTTATTATAACTAGTGGAAAAAACTTAATGATAATCAATCAGCTTCTATTTAATCTTTTCAGACCAATCATATATTTCTATTGAAATTTTTTCACTGATCTGGCTTTATTATAACTTTGATGATTGATATATCTTTTAATCATTTAAAAACTTGATTCATGAGATTATCATCATTTTTGTTGTGTTGATAATCAATGGAGTTGATAAGAATATTGATACCTATTTATCTTTTAATCTTTGTTTGTGTTTGATTTTGGGACATTATCGTTGCCATTTGATTTTATAGGTCCAATGAACAAGAAGAATGTTTACTCTCAAAGGAATATGACATTTGATTCGATAAGCGCATAACGAAATACATGTTTTGATTCACGTGATACTAATTTTTTTCTCGGTTAGAGAATTAGTTGTAGTTATATTCAATTTAATTGATCTCAAATTTTTCTCTATATTATATATGTTTCATTAAATAGAATATCAATTGAAATTATATTTAAGAGTTCATTTTACTCTAACTACTCGCAATTTATATTTAAGAGTTCACAAAACAATGTCATTGCTTGTGTAGTTTTCCAACCGGTTATTGACCGATTTTAGCCGGTTCTTTGACAGTTTACTCATATTATTCCTGGGTTTTTGTCAATTGGTTTTAGTCTCCATTTGGATCGGAATTGGGTCTGGTTCCCGCTCCTAATTAAAATATTTTTCTTTATTTTTTAGCAATTAAAAAGTTTCTAACCACAAACCACCAATTACAAAAATGCTTTACTAGGAGAATTTTAAAGAGCTTAGGATCACTACTTCACAAAACCACCAATTACAAAATTGCTTTACTAGGAGAATTTTAAAGAGCTTTAGGATCACTACTTTACGTAGTCATTTCTCTCTTCTTTTTTCTCAAACTAGTAATCATGCATATATAGGAGAAGTGTGGTTTTCTTTTTTTCTAATGTTTTGAACTTCAATTTATTTGTTTATCTCTATTATAGTTGTTATTAGTGTTTAGAAAGTTAAAGAAAATATTATCATCTTTTTTTTCTTTTAAAAATAAAAAACTTTAAGTAAGGGAATAAATGAAAGTATATTTTTTTTTTATGGTGTTTTATTAATGTTGAGATTAAAGGAGTTAGTAATCTGAATAACAAAAAATGAGACCGAACCCCTAAAAAATTTACTAAGACTGAATGTGATATGCAATAATGTGAAATTTTGATTTGTATGTGTATGAGTTGTGTAATGATTTGTTATTAAATAAATGAGTATGAACTAACGATAAAAAATTTCTTAAAAAAGTTTGAACTGATAATATATGAAAAAAATTGTGGGTATGAATGAATGAGTTATTTTGGACTAAAATTATATTTTGTTTACTAACTATTGTTGAATTATGGAATATGAATGTGTATGGTGTTAGTAAGTGAGTGATTTCAAAAGAAAGAGTTTTGATCTATGTCTTTGAATTGTGAAATCAAATAGTTGAATTCAAACATGTAACTTTGAAAAGAAAAATTAAATTATATGTTTAGATAATTAGCTTCTTGAGCCTCGAAAACAAATGGAAATTGTTGACACTGAATCAGTGGTGGGGAAACTCTAAAATAATTATATTGTTATATTGAATTTTTTTAGGAAACGATTTCCGAACAAAGAGGTCATGGCCTTTATTTCATAAAATATTTTTGGGAACAAAGTAACCTTTATTAGAGGCTTGATTAGTTTTTTTTTTCAAAAGAATTTATATCGAAGGAAACTTTGTTTTGAAATGAAAAAGTTTGTTTGTGATTTTTTAATGGTGAAATAAATTAAATTTGGAGTCATTCAAAGTTTGAAATCATATTAGTTGTTATTTTTGATTATTTAAGGTGTTTAAACTAGATTTTTTACCACTAAAATTGTGGCCCATCACAGTCACCACTAACACTGTGGCCCATCACGGTCACCACTAACTATGAAATGCATGAGTATGTTACGACTCTTTCAACTCAATCATTATGTAAATGCAGTTATTAAAATACTCATCTTTTAATACTCATTAAACAATAATAATTTTTAATACTTTTTCACATAGCATACTCAAGACATATTCTCGTCAATCAAATTCATAACATATATGTTATCAGTTAAGAATACACAATCACATCAAATACATAAATAATTGTGTGCACCTTTAAACACTCTGCATTCAAGCATATATTATATTGTTAGAAAGTGTCCTTACCTCAATAGTGTTTTATCACACAAGCAACTTACGCTATGCCAACATAACATATCTGACGATTCAAATGACACCTCTCAATTTCCTTGTACCTTAAATAAATCAATTAACTTAATCAATACAAGTTTCTAAACCAAATCCAAATGAACCCTAGGTTCGACCACTTTCCAAATCAATTAGGTTTGACTTTTCTCTTAGGTTCCCTAACTTCAAGAAGACCTTGGTTTAAGCACTTTGGCAGAAGCGAATTTTGAAACACTTAGATTATACTTTGCACATCTTGAAATTGTTTTTTTTCCAAACTTATTGAAGTTCAACTCAAATCTTTGTCTTTAACAACTTAGGACAAAGTATTTTCTTAATAAAACCAATCAAAGACAAATATACTCACATCGTTCGAAATTTCGAACAATTCATCCATCAACATCATAAAATTCAACACTTTAATATTTAAAAAAATTAGTACAAGGTTTTTTTTATCAAGAACTCTTATATACAAAAACTCAAATACTAAGATTTCCAATTTTTTAACTATTCCAAATTATGATTCTTCCAATTTGACATTTTTCAAACCTTGATCTTTATAAACTATGCTTTGTATACAAACTTTTACATAAAAACCACATTTTTACATCAACACCAAATATTTTCCAAGATAACAATTTTATTTTAAGTCTCCAACTAAAATCTTCGTTCCAAATAAAATCTAATATCAAACTCCAAAATTATAATCAATCATTGTTTACCAAAATACCCAAATACTTTTTCAACCTCAAATTTTAACATAAAGTCGACATCTCTACAATAAAATTTAAAACTTTTAACTTCAAAAGTTAAGATTGAGACTTGTTCATAAAGTGAATATTTCTCTATTAAACCTTTTAGATATACAAAATTTGAATCCATATATATATATATATATATATATATATATATATATATTTATATGAACTATTCTTAAAGTCATGAAATTTGAAACTTTATTTGTAATGTCAATATTTATCAATCAAACCTTTTTGATATATAAGGTTTGAACTCTTAAATTTTAAATATGAAATTATTCTCAAAATCATAAAGTTTGAAAGTTTATTTCTCAAGGTAAAATTTCTTCATAAAAATTCAATATCAATGACTAAAACTTTTTAATTCAATCTATAAAGGTAGAATCCTTATTTTAAGAAAAATCCAAAGGATAAAACTTTTAACGCGTTCATAACAAAGTAAACTTAAAACCAACGTTTAAACAAAATTTAGAACTCTTTATATATATATACCACTCGACTAAAATTCATATTATTCATCAAAGTTTTTAAAAAAAAATTCCAAATATGTTTAAAACACCATAAATAACCAAGGGCAACAACTCATATGATCAAACAATAATTGACTCCAAATTTTAATTTATACCACCATTAAAATTACAAGATAACATTTTTTCTAACTTCTTTAGAATTCATAAAATTTCTACTACTCAAATACTTTTTAATTAAAACAAACCACAATAATTCATTTAACACTTTATTTCCAAAATTTTGCCATGATGTTTTTGTTCCTATCTCTTTTCCATAAAATTTTCAACCCAACAAAAATAAAATATTCAAAGTTCTCCATACCGCTAACTCGGTGTCAACAATCTCGATTCTTATTTGAAATTCAAGGAGCTAACTACATAAATACAGGAAATTATAAAATTTACTTCAAGGATACATTACTCAAGAAAACTAATCAATGTTTTTTTTGTCAATCACTCTCTTTTTTAAAACAACATATATCATTTTGGTCCCAAACACCTTAACATCTGGTTGTCATTTTTATTAAAAAAAATAACCAAACACACTTGCAATGCAAAAGTCTTCCTAACTTTACTAACTTAAACCTTATAATGAAATTTGTATTGTTAGTTCAAACTCATTTAATTGAAAATAATTCATTACACTACTTAAACACATACAAAAATAAAAAATTCACATTATGACACACCATATTTGGGTCTTACTAAATTTTTTAGGGGATTAGTTTCATTTTTTTATCATTCAAGTTATTAACTCCTCTAATTTTAATATTAACAAAGCACCAAGGAAAAAACACACTTTCATTTTACTCCCTTACTTAGTATTTTTTATTTTTAAAAGAAAAAGAGTTGAAAATGTTTTCTTTAACTTCCTAAATATTAATAACAACCATAGTAGTGATAATCAATCAAAGATTAAAGCTCAAAACATACAAAAATTCAATTTTCCCCCTATATATACAAGCTTACAGGTTGGAAAGAAAAGAGGGGAGAAATAGCTACCTCAACTATTGATTCTTATCCCCTTTGCATTTATTTGAAGTAGTGAATCAACTTTGTAATTGAAGGTTTTGTGATTGGAAGCTTACTTGAAGCTCGAAAATGAAAGAACAAAAAAAGAGAAGTAGAAAATTTTGAAATAAAAAGGAAGGAGTATGTTGGTGATTGTAACATGAAGTGAGGATTGAAGTGAAATTTGTGACTTGCTCTATTTATTGAGAACACAATCTCATAGTGAGCCACACGTTAAATTTTAGAGAGAAGTAACAAGTTTGTGAGCATATTTCTTTTTTAGTACTTCTCATTTAAAATATCTATCTCTAGTAAAAGTTAATATTCATTATGTAAAATTATTAACTTTCTCTACAAAGTGTCTATCCAACGCAACTCAACTCCTAGATAAATTTAATCGTAAGTTAAAACTCGTAAAATATTTATCAATAGTTATTATTAAGATAAAAATAATTTGACTATTAAAATAATTAAATTTAATATCATTCGCTAAAAAAATATTACTCAAAAAATAAATCAAGTCTCAATCACCCAAGAACTTGAATAGAAAATTTCATCAAAATCAAATACATTTTAAATTTTGAAAGCGGCAAAACTCTCTGTCAATTTTAAATGCTGAGAAATTTCAATTTCGAATTTTGACTATTTTACATATGGACTAAATAAATATATTTCACCCGTGAAAATATATTTTTTATACTTTTATTCATAAATAAAAGGAAGGAACTAATATACTCAACAACAGATTTTAATTACAAAACTAAACTAAATATAATTTTATGTTGTGATAGTTTGATTGTTGAAGAATTTTTTTTGAAAATTCATTGTAGTTTTTTCATAAATAATAACTATGTTGAAAGTTGTTATTATGGTTATTTTTTTTATAAGGTTAAAGTTATGATGTTTATGAGACATTTGTGTGAGTGTTATATTAATTTATAAAATAAATAATTTTATGATATAATTATTAATTTGTTTTGTAATAATTAAAATGAATTATGTGTTGAAGTGTCGTTAAATTTTATTGTTAAATTTTTGGAAGTGAACTGAGTAAGTCTTTGAAATCCTTGAAACTTGTTATATTAGAATTTTGGCTAAAAAAAAAATTTGTAAAATGACATTTCCCCCTTATTTTATTTGATTTATTGTGAGGCACTTGTGCCAAATATGGTCAAAATATCTTTCTATGGTTAAGTGTTTATGCACTTTCTAATTTGAGAGAATTGATTTATTTTAAAAATATAATGAAATGGTGTGTCTTAAGTTTTAATATAATAACGTTGTAATTATTTAATTGAATAGAATTCTTATGCAAGGTGAACCTTAAGCCAACACCAAACCTTGAATAGGAATTAGGGATAAATGAGTTTTGACACTAAGTGAGTAGTAAATTAATTTGTGAAGGTGTAACGTATTTAGAGAAAAACCGTTGCATTTGAACTTTAATAATGACACTCATAACGATAATGATATCACTCCATTCGCTTTCATACTTGAATTATATGTGGTGTAAATATATTGTGATGTTATGTATTGGTTCTGTTTGTGGATTATATGCATTGTGCGTTTACGAGTGATATTTAGAGATTAAACAATTTGTGTATTTTGATTGGTAACATATGGTAACTCAAGGTGATGATTTTTTATCTAAACTAGTTTGAATTATGACAAAGGTGAATAGTTTGGGACGCGAGTATGTGACATTCAAGCATGCATGCACTAATGGTTTGAACTTAGTCGCGAGTATGTGACCACATTTCCTCGAAAGAGCAATGTTATTCAGAAAAAAGATTCATTGATGGAGTATTAAACATGAAACTCTGAAGAACATTTTTTCAATGTGAAGTAGCAATGTCGATTTACAAGGAATATGGCTTGAATTGTAAATGTTCCTATTTAAAAATTCATGAAAAACTTAATAATTTAACTCAAGAATGATCTTGGTTAAGAAAACAGAAAACGAAGAACGTCCTTGGTTTTTACTAGAAAATAGATAACACTCTTGGTTAACTTAAAAACAAAAATTCAATTTATGTTTTTTAACTCAAGTAATTAATCAGACTTAATAAATAAGGAGATAAGAGAAAGAATACTACACAAGGATGTATCCTGATTCACCCAACTTTGAGCTACGTCCAGTCCTCACAATTGTTAGTTTTTTCCACTAAGTGTTCAAAACAAAGAACCTTCTTGGTTTTACAACACCTAATTCATATCAACCTTGATCTATTACAAACTCTATTTCTTTCCACCCAAAAAGAGATTTAATCACGTCACCTATCAACCTTGATAGGATTTCTTACAATCTATTCAAACTATACTAAACTTTTTATAGTTTGAGTTTTACAATAATGATGAGATTGTTTTGATAGAACCTGAGATGACTCAACTTTTGTTTGAGATTTGATTCTTTACAAAGAATTCAATACAATAATAACAAAATATGATATATAATCAGAACTGAATTTTTCTTGAGAAAGTGATAATTTCAAGTATGTGAATGTGAATGATTTGGGAGACTTGATAGCACTTGAACTTCTGCAATTTCCCTGAGCATTGGCCTTTCTTTTATAGGCGTTTTGGAGCAATTAATAATGGTCAAAAGAGTTGTTGGTAGTGCTCTATCAATTTTGACCAAAACCAATATATATTAGTAAATATATTTCCGCCTTTGAACACTTTATGAAATCTGTTTGACTGAGCATTTTTATTCGTTCTTGATCATATTTCTCTTGTGGTTAATGATCATTTATACTTCAGATATATTTGTTGATGATTTTGCTTCGATCTGGAGATTTGATTATGTCAAAACAATTTGGAGAATGTTGATGAACTTCTGCAGAATTATGGAGATTGATAATAAACTTATGTAGAATTGTGGAGATTGATAATAAACTTATGTAGAATTGTGGAAATTGATAATCAATATGGAGTTTCAGTCTTTGAACTTTTTGGAGATTGATGATCAATCTGGAGGTTCAGTCTTGATCATTCTAGATGACTTCTTGGTTAATGTAGATGTCTTGTATAAATCAAAATTGATTAACTTTCTTGACAATTAAGCTGGAGAAGGTTTTAACTTGCTTGATTTATGATATTTTATCTTAGTGATTGGAATGCTTTCTTTGATTAGAATGGATCCTACTTGATCCTTGTCAAGTACTGATAACATTAGCATGAAATTCAGATGCAAAATCTTCTTTGAACTAACGAAGATTGATTGATCTTGAGGCTGTGATGATGGATCTTGATCTTGGAGAAAATACATATATATCTATTTACATTTAAAATTTTGTTACTCAAGGTCTAAAAAAAACGAGAAGCTGCATTCAACATATATTTTTAAATAAATTTTTTACAAACATATTTATAATATTATACAAAATTTATCCATAAAAGGTTAACTTAAAATTTGATTGTTGTATCCATAATTTCATTAGTTTTAATTTTAGATTTTTATATTTAATTTATCATAAGTTAAAAATCTAATTTTTTTAGTTGAATTTTTATAATGTTTTAAATATTTTACAAAATATTTATTTAAAAATTTTAACATTCAATTAATAACAAAAATTAAAATTATTTGCAGAATAAAATTGTAATGATCAAAATTGAAAAGATAAAATTTGATATGGACTAAAAATATATCTCCATTATTAATTAAGAAATGAGTGTTTTTAATAGAACAGTAGATTAGGCTATTTTGCATTTGAAAATCAAGACGCGTAATTTGACATCATTGTTGTCATCGTCTAGTATGGCTAAACATAAAACGGTGAAATTAAATTTTAATTCTTTTTTGGAAAGAAAATTAGTTTTAATTCTAGTAACTAGAAAAAATTAAAATAAACTAAAATTGAAGACACAAAAGTAGATTCAAAATAAAAAATGACAAGACACAACACTGAACTGAGACCAACATTTCAAAAACGCTGAAAGCAGAGAGAGAGAGAGAGAAGAAGAAGCAGAAGAAGAGAGAGAGAAGTTACCTTTTAGAATTTTCTGAATCAATCAATATTCAAATTAGAAAGAAGAATACTCAATCCACCATTTCTATAGCTTTTAGAGAGAGAAACTGAGAGATCTGGTTTCAGATCGTAGCTTAGGGTCTGGTTTAGGGTTCGGTTTCGATCGATCCCCATCTTTCAGGCACACGTTTTCAACTACTAATACTTTCTCCCTCCTTTTGGTTTTTGATTCGTTGATTCTGATCATCCATGGCGGCGATCGAGGAGTTGTCGGAGCTCGCTGATTCCATGCGTCAAGCGGCGGCGCTACTTGCCGACGAAGATATCGACGAAACCAACGCTTCTTCCAATCCCAGAAGACCTTCAACTTTCCTCAACGTCGTTGCTCTCGGCAACGTCGTAAGTCTCCACCATTTGATTTTCTCATTTTTCATCGTCATCTTCATCGTTTTTCTGTTATTATATTCCGATTTCAATTTCATTTTCAATTTCCATTTTGTAGGGTGCTGGTAAATCAGCTGTTTTGAACAGTTTAATTGGACATCCAGTTTTGGTAAGTTAGGTTTCAATTTCAATTTCTAAAGATGAAGTGAAAGTTAAAATGATAGTTAAAATTTGTTTTCTTCAGCCTACTGGTGAGAATGGAGCTACTAGAGCTCCAATTTGCATTGATCTACAACGAGATACTTCTTTGAGCAGCAAATCCATTATATTGCAGATTGACAATAAATCTCAGCAAGTTTCAGCAAGTTAGTCACCTTCCTCAAATCACACAGATCAAAGTGGCTGGCTGATCTGTGCAATCTTGTGATACCGATTAACAACGAATTCATATTCTTATTTTGTTTTGATTTTTATAGGTGCTTTAAGACATTCCTTGCAGGACAGGTTGAGTAAGGCTTCCTCAGCGAAGGCTCGAGATCAAATATATTTGAAGCTACGAACGAGTACAGGTCTGTATATGAATAGTGATAATTGATTTGTTGTCTTAATGTGTTTGATTTAGACAATTAGACAGAATAGAACTATACAGCTTTCAAAAGGTAATAAATTTCCGGATTACCTCTGTTTCCTGTTCAATATTGTTGTGTTTCTGGACAGTATAGTGGTCTTCTGATGAAATTGGAGTGTGCTTGTAAAAAATAGTCACTCTTGAAATTTAAGTAGCTCCCAGAAAACCATTTTCTTGGTTCTCTGTGTAACTTGTATATTATGAGGCCAGCTCATTTCTGAAAGTTGCCTGTATTTTAACCATGTAATTTTGAAATAAGTTTTCTATATAAATATTGAATCATTTATTTATTAGACAATTCTAGTTATGTGTGTGGTACAATTTTTTTTCCTTCTAACATTATATCTCACATCTTATCCTCCCAGCACCCCCTCTCAAGTTGGTTGATTTACCTGGGTTGGATCAGCGCATCATGGATGAATCAATAGTAAGTGCTGGTCTTCATTTACTTATCCTTTTTTTATTTCCAGTTTTCTTTGATGCTATCGTCATTGAATGGTTTTGGAATTCTGATAATATTTTCTTCGGCCTTTGCGTAGGTTAGTGAATATGCGGAGCATAATGATGCCATTTTGGTAGTTATTGTACCTGCCACTCAAGCACCAGAAATTGCTTCCTCTCGTGCCCTAAGAATGGCCAAGGAATATGATGGAGAAGGTAGACTATTCATGTTTTCATTTTTATTTAAGCTTGTATGAAAATATGTGAAAATTTTCTCCTGTGGACTTGCTCGCTTCCTTTCTCCCTTAGTTTTGTCATTGTAGTTAATTAGTTAACTGTTAAGGCAAAAACAATTTTCATAGGTACCAGAACTGTTGGCGTTATTAGTAAAATAGATCAAGCTGCAACAGACCAAAAGGCAATAGCTGCAGTTCAAGCACTTCTACTGAATCAGGGTCCTGCAAGAGCATCAGATATTCCTTGGGTTGCATTAATCGGTCAATCAGTTGCAATTGCTACGGCGCAGTCTGGATCTGCTGGTTCTGAAAATTCTTTAGAAACTGCATGGAGAGCAGAGAGTGAAAGCCTCAAGTCAATATTGACAGGAGCCCCTCAAAGTAAGCTTGGAAGGATAGCTTTGGTGGATACTCTGGCACAGCAGATTCAGAATCGCATGAAGCTGCGGGTGCCTAACCTTCTTTCTGGGTAATTTTTGTGTTACGCAATACAGCATATTGATTTCAACTATAATTGTTTTTACCTGGTTATTTTTTGAAGTGGGTACCAAGAACTGGGCAATAAGTTAACATTTCTTTTTCTTGACTTTTATTTTATGTTAAGTCCTTATGTTGTTATCTGTAACATTTTGGCGGAAGACCAAATGGTTTGTGTCTTTGTGATATAAGCAATTGTTTACTGTTAAAGAACGGGTTGCTTTAAAAGGACAAATGATTTGTGTGTTTCGTTCTTGTTATTCAGCAGCCTCTTAGTCAATGTGCACTTTTTTATACATCCTTCATTTGATTATCTGACCTGTTGTTCATATTGCTTTTATTTTTCCTCAGATATTTTTGTTATTGTTTAAAATGACTTAATCATATCTGTTGTAACTTACAAGTCCATACGGAAACAAGCAAGTATAGAAAATGTAAAAAAAACGTAGTAATATCAACTCACATACCACACTTTAGTGATTGTTTGATAGAAAGTGGATTTTACTAATCTTAATAACTGATATTTTGTTCAAGTTACAACACTTTATTGATTGTTTGATAGAAAGTGGAAATTATTAATCTTAACTAATATATTGTTCAGGTTACAAGGGAAGTCTCAGGTAGTTACGGATGAACTGGCTAGGCTTGGTGAGTCAATGGTCACCACTGCAGAGGGTACTCGTGCTATAGCCTTGGAACTTTGCCGTGAGTTTGAAGATAAATTCCTCCAGCACATTACCACTGGCGAGGTATGCTGTCTCAATCTTGTATTTTAGTTGAATTAATTTTGATACCATTTATTGTTGAGAGTGCTATTTCTAATTTCCTTAGCATCATACCATTAATAGCTTCATTTTTTTAATATATCCTAGCATTTGTAGTTGTAGGATCGGTATTCATTAAAAAAAAAGTATCCAATTTAACTTTAAGAAGTTGAAGCATTAGAGGCTTTGGAAATCAGAAGGAGCTTATTTGAATTTGATTAATTTACATGTAGGATATTCAGAAGTCTTGTTCTAGTGCTTTGGTTAAAAAGTATAACTCGTCAGTATGCAACATTTATAGTTGCCATATTTTTATTATGAATTTACGACATATTTGTTGATAAAAATGTTCTATAATAGTCCTAGGTCAGCTGACAAATGCCGATATTGTTAGGTTGGACGTCTTGTCCCGGGTTCGAAACTTTCGAACCTGGGACCTCGCAGTAAGACAATGTTTCATAATAGAAAAGATAAAGCATACAAAAAGATGAGATTCATCATATTTAATAAAGTAAACCAAAACAAAAGCTTAGAAACAGAAGCCCTGTTCAAATCTGAAGAGCTTTCCAATCTCTTTGTTTATCTTAAAAATTGTTCTCATTAAATAAGTAATGTGAGAAACACCAGGGAGAAGCCATAAACCCAATTCTGTCCTAAAGCAGATTTAGATGTGATACATCATTGAAGATACAAGCTTTCTTTTCCAACCATACGAACCATAGAATTCTGTAAACCATGCATATTGACACAAGGTTATGTTTTATTTCTTTTAACCATTTGCTTGCAAGGTAGTCAAAACAAGATTTTATTTGGGATCAAGTAAGGAAGTGAAAATCGTAAATCATGAAATCATAACACAGATCATAAGATCCTATACAATTGATATGTACGCTATAAAATAGCATAAAAAGGCCAAAAATTCTTTCAATCACTACAAACATTGAATCTTTCGGGATTTCTAGAGAATTTAAAATACTTTTTGTTTATAGAAAAATCTTTCGATATTCAGTTAAGATTTTATTAGATTGGAAGTAATTCCTGAAGTATTCGATTCAGATTTTCAAGATTTTTTAAAGAGTAATGGTATTCAATTGATATTTTTTACAACTTAATAAAAAGTCATGTGGTATTCAAAAATATTCTAATTTTGATGGATTGTTTAATAAATTGGATTTCAATGGACTTTGTGGGACTTTTTAGCGATATTTTAGCATTAAAAAAGTCTTTCTTCAAAACATGAGATTTATTGAGATTCTCATTTTTTTTTTAATTTCTTTTTATGTTTTTTTTCCTCTTTGTTATCTCCTTCCTCCATTTTCCTCCTGGCTCACATCTATTTAATATTTTTTATGTTTACATATATCTCTCAATCTTTTTCGTTATTGTCTACCATTTTGTAATGTCTTTTATGCATTTATATCTGTCTCATGTCACCTACACTCTCCTCCTCTAGGATCACCACACAAATGAGATTGTTGTTTTACATTTCTTCTCATTTTTGTAGAAATATTTAGTCATATTTTTCCCTTCTCAGTTGTCGAGTATACTTTTTTTTTATTGAAGAATCATCACATACAACATTAAAAAAGAAAAACATTTTTTTTTTCACTTAAAAATTACGTCAATTTCTAGTTTCACTTAGAGACATATATTAATCTTCAATATATTACATATCATGATAATAACTTTTAAAATAAAAATGAATCTTTAATCTACTTTGTAAATTCTTAAAAATGCAATCAAGATGATAACAATGAAAATGTTGTTGCATAAAAAGGTAACGGTCATTGAAATGAAAATAAATTGTTAATCTCTTCATACATCATTGAGGATTATGCTGATAAAATAATGATGGAGAACATGCTTTTAAATTTGAGGAAGTAAATTTTTGGGAAATAATTTGAATTTTATAAAATAGCATGTATTGAGATATTGTGTTTGAGAGTGTGTTGTAGTCATTTCTCTTCAATGGTTGCTTAAAATTGCTTGAGTCCTTTAAATCTTATAAATCCATAAAGTGTTTTCAAATCCCATAAATTCTTATGATATAAATCATTTGAAATCCATATTAGTAATCTTGATTGTCTTTCAAAATCCACAAGATTTATGCAAAAATTGTTTTTTATAATCCTAATCCAATACACCAAAAATTGTCTTTTTAAGTCAAAATCCATAAGGTCAGATACAACTCAAGTTAGAAATTAACAGCTTAAGCTCAAGTATTAACAAGTACATCTTAACAACTCCAAGTCAAATACTGTTTGGAAAAGTAGGTCGAGATACGCAGAGTAGAAGAGGGAGTGACTTGCCGCAGAGATGCGACTAGAAGTTATGCTTGGAGGAGAGGCGGGCTTAAAATCGCAAGAAATGAGAGGGAAGACAACATGGAGAGATGCACACGTTAGGGTTTCCATATAGCAACCTATGTTGTTAATAGCGCCGCAATCGCGCGCAATAGCAGAATAGTGGAGTGGAAATGACATCAGGTGTGATGCTTTTTGGTCACTATCCACTTTCAACTGTTGTGGTGTTCGTGACCGTAAATCGCCGAATTATCGCGGCTAAATAGCCCTTATGCGGCATCGTTTCATGAGTAAAAATACTTTTTGGCCACGATCTGCAGTTTCCAGCCACGATGTGTTGTACCCTAACATACCAAGAAGAAATGAAGAAGAAAGAAAACAAAATAAGAAGAAATGAAGGATGAGGCTGACGAGATGCGATGCAAGGGCGCAACAGACACAGTAGGGCTGCAGTGGAGAAGATGAAGGTTTAGTTTTAGGGTTTGTTTCATATAATAGGCTCAAATAAACTACAATGGGCAAATATCATAATGTAATGTTTTGGTTAGTAAGCCTAAAACCCAATAATGAGCCAAGCAATGGACTAGAGGAGGGTTGTACACTTGCCCTACATAAACAAATTATAAATGAAACTTCAAATTAATCTGAAATTAAAAAATATTTAAAAACTACGCTAACATGACTAATAAAGAAAAAAGAAAATCAAAACTGTAACAGAAAAGAAAATCATCGATATTAATAAACAGTATAAATTATATACATTTATTGTATAAATTACTTACATTAAATGTTTTTATTTACTTATTTAACATATATTTATAAATTATGAACATGTATTGTAGAAATTATTTACAATACTTCTTCCGTTGTACAAATTATATATTAATGTTTTATATACATATTGATTTTTAGTCTTCACAATAGTGCCTATCCTGCTATCTGCCAACCCTACTATAGTGTTTTTTGGGTTTGGTGTTACGCGCCTCTGCTATCTGGGATTAACAACATAGATAGCAACAAGGACACAAAACTGACCATCGATCAAACACTATGATTGTACTGATCTTCCTGAAGTTCTTAAGTTTTCAAGATCGATATCTTACCTAGGATTGGGAGAGGTTGCAAGATCGGAAAACAGAGGGTCATACGATCCTACCAGAATGAAAAATTATATAAAGATGTATTTGTGTGTGCACATGTATATAGAAAATTAAAAAACTAAAAACGACAAAATTAAAGCAAACTTAAAACTGATATTTCATAAGGATAAGTTCCATAACATTAACATTCAAAACCAGTCATAATTAGTCACATACATGATACTTGAACATAAGGTGCCGTCGCCCCCACTATTTCCATCCCCTACCCCACTATAACCTTGCATTATAGCCATATTTTTTCATTCATGTTGAAAAAAGACATCATGGAGATGTGGGCTGCCAATTGATGAGCAGATACAAACAGAGGGCTGAGAGAGATAGAGCTTCTGAACATTGAGTGTCACTCAAGAGCGAGACTTGAGAGAAAGGGTCAAGGGTCCACATATTGTCGATGCAAATACTTTCTAATTTAAGGAACAAAAATGTGGGTTAGGGACCTGGATGGTGAAATCCGATCCTGAAATCAGCTTCTTCAAGATCACTCAAGGTCGCATGAATTTTGTGATCTTACTCTGCGATCCCACTACGGTTTACATGCTATCTGACTCGCTCAAGGGTAGCAAGATCGTAAAATTGTGAGTTCATTATCTAACTTGCGATCTTAACTACATTGCAAAATTCATTAGACCTTACCGATCCTATGTGTAAGCATTGCTGTTTGATAGGAATGAGTTGGGTTACGTCTGCTCTACCACTGTTCCACCCGACCCTACCAGATTGTGTGTCAGGTGTGATCGGTATGACCCAGGGCTCCAAAGAACGTAAAATAGTACCATCTAATTGATTTTGACTACCATATTCCTTGGAAGAGAACATGGAGAAAATGTTCCAATGAACTAGTACAAACACAGCACTCTTAACAAATACTGAAAAAAGAAAATGATCCAACAAACCTATTGTTTTATCATTTATTTATCAATTGCTAAACAAGATAATCCAAAATATAGCTCCCAGCTGAACAAAGGAGAAATTAATGAGGAAAAGTCTTATTTGTGAATAATTGATTAAGTCTTAGTTTGAAATTTCCACATTTAGTGACAAATTGCTTTTCACATAGGGTTAATGGTTAGTTGATTTTGTGTTTGTTGCTTGAGCCTTTTTTCCCTCTCCTGAATTACTATAATTTTATCTGGCAGGGAGCTGGTTGGAAAATAGTTTCCTGCTTTGAGGGGAGATTTCCTGATAGAATGAAGCAATTACCGTTAGATAGGCATTTTGATATCAACAATGTAAAGAGGGTAAGTCTTGAGCTACTAATTTGCTGATAGCATTGTATATTGGCTTGTTAGTTTTTTGGTGTCTTGTTACTCTCACTGACTATTTTGTTTATTAATAGATTGTGTTAGAAGCTGATGGTTATCAGCCATATCTCATTTCCCCTGAAAAGGGATTAAGATCACTAATCAAAGGTGTTCTAGAGCTAGCAAAAGAGCCATCACGCCTTTGTGTTGATGAGGTATTTTTATTCTGTATGTAGAATGAGTTTGAATTATTCAATTGTATTTAGCTTTCTTTGCTCTGGTTTCTAAATATCACGTCTTTGTGTTTATGAGGTATTTTTATTCTGTATGTAGAATGAGTTTGAATTATTCAATTGTATTTAGCTTTCTTTGCCCAGGTTTCTAAATATGACGTCTTTGTGTTGATGATGTATTTTTATTCTGTATGTAGAATGAGTTTGAATTATTCAATTGTATTTAGCTTTCTTTGCTCAGGTTTTTAAATGGTTTTAAGCTTTAGCTTCTTCCTGGTGATGCCTTGCAGTCTTCTTTTCATCTTTTCATTTGGTTTGTCAATTAAGTATAACATTTGAATCTAGTCTCCATGTACGTTGTCCTGACTTCCAATTCTTCCATTTGGTTGTATTCATTTCTACCTATTGTCAGAATTGTGTAAATGTTAGACTCACATATGTTAGGAGGATAGGATAGGATGGGAAAGATTGAAATTATTTACTCAAAATGGATGCAATTTAACATAATGGGACACATGGCATAAGTGGGAGTGGGCGGGAATTGATTCAGGAATCATAGGGAGTTTAAAAGGTGGCACAACAGACTTGGAGAGCTGTGTAAGAATTGACAATTGCTTTGGGTGGTTTGGGGCAGAGTAGAGAAGTTGGTTGTCTCGCAGAATTGGCTTTATCTCTTACTTTTTTTTCATTGATCGTAATTGTAAATAAATTAATAAGCTCTTATTACTAAAAGGATATACACACAGGTGAGGAAGGCAAAATGAGAAATAAAGGGAATGACCATTTTGTTAAATCTGAAGCATGACTGAATGCTGATATGTCAAGGAATAGTGGAAGGTTGGAATTTGGTTGGGGAGACGAGAATACAAGAGGGAAGGATAGTTGTGAATGACAAGCATTAATTGGTAGAAAAAAAGGGGTTTGGGCTATACGTATTGTCCATATACCGAACTCTAAACTTATCTCTAAGCATGACTGAATGCTGATATAGGAAGGAATAGTTGGAATTTGGTTGGGCAGGCATGAGAATACAAGTCGGAAGGATAGTAGTGAATGGCAAGCATTAATTGGGAGAAAGGGGGTTTGGGGTAGAAGTTTTGTCCATCTATCGAACTCTGGACTTATTTCTATTTTCTGCTAAAGTAAAACGAGATGGTTTTGAAGTTCTAAATTTTTAGTCAGAGAAAAATCTTTTTATCCAGATATCAGAAGTCCTACACTGTAAATCATGTAGTAAATGTCGGGAATTGATCATTTTATGCAATTTTTCTGGTTTGTTCCATCTACTTTTCGATGTAGATTCTTATTGCCTTATGTTCTAGGTACATCGTGTCCTGATGGATATTGTATCAGCTGCTGCCAATGCTACACCTGGTTTAGGAAGATACCCACCTTTCAAGAGAGAGGTATCGTTCTTAGTTGTTGATTTCCAGTTTCTCATGCTACCTTTATCAGTATGCTATGTTGGTAGACATTTTAATTGCTTGTGTTTCTTCAGTTATTTTCTTCTTAACTGAAATGTGGACTTTCTTTCTTTCTAATAAACTTGTTCACATGTTTTCAAGGTTGTGGCCCTTGCAACTGCTGCACTAGAAGGGTTTAAGAATGAATCAAAGAAAATGGTGGTTGCACTAGTTGATATGGAACGTGCTTTTGTGCCACCCCAACACTTCATTCGCTTGGTTCAAAGGAGGTAATTTAGATTCTCTCCTGTTTGGTGAATGATTTGTTCTCTACTTATCTGTTTCATTGATATAACCTGATTTTTTCTGACAAACGAATAGCCACATTACATTAGCACAACAAAAAACTGAAAATCAGAGATAATATATAAAGCTTTGAAGATGCACACAGCCTCCGCCTAAACCCATTCCTTTTTCCGCTTAGTGCAGTTTGTTTTGTTTTTTATTTAAAATAAAGTTTTATATTTCATAATTGCAATAATTAAACGAAATCAACTTTTGCTCTACGAAAAAGTTTGAAAAAAATAAATTACTTCTACACAACCTTAAAGATCAATTTTTTTTTTCTTCTCTTTAATATTAACAAACCGGCTATTATTTCATGCCTACCTTGCATTTCTTTCCATCTAATATTCACATTTATTTCCCCTACTGAATTGCCACTTCCTACTGTTCCTTGGCAGCTCAACATTCAGTTATGCTCCAGACTTTATAACATGAATATTCCCTTTGTTTCTGTTAAGGTAGGGTTCCATTAATGAATGAAGGCAATAATGGATAGCCTAAAATGGCAACTTAAATAGCAGAAAGCAATAATTCGTTAATCAAAAGAAACCAATGCAAGGGTCCCGGGAATAAGTTCAATAGTCCTCTGTGACACGGTCTAGAATAAGTTCACCCCGTCCTCTCCCTAACCTATAACTACTCTCTCACATGAATATTTCCTGCGTAACACAATGGTAACGGTATACCACCTCATGCTTCACTACATTCTAACTAGCTCATTCTCTGCCACTTTTTCTTTTTTTTTTCAAATATACGCATCACACTCCAGGCTTCTCACCCGGCTGACTCAGCACAGCATCATCTTCCCGAGTATGAGTCCTAAGTGTCCTATTTTGTTCTCATTGTTTTCCATGTAGTGGTCTCTATCAATACTACATTGAAAATCACTTTGCCCTCGAGGAAGAGTGGTCAGATTCTTGTGACAAATGTGACAAAACATCGATGATGGTCTTCTTAGGATTTGGGTTGAGCCCTAACAACCCCTACAAAACCGGCTTGTAGGGGGAAGACTACCCACTACTTATAAACACTTCGTCATGCCTTATCTCATCCGATGTGAAACTCTTAACACATCGCCCTCACGCCCAAGACTGGACATCTGGGCGTGACTTAAGTGGCCCAATTGCAGTAACTTGATAGCGGGCCGTCCAATAGTTCTTGGATAGATTTTGATACCATCTTAGGATTTGAGTTTGTTGAAGTTGTGGGATTTTAGATACAAGAAAGAGAGAAAATAATAAGAGCTTGGATACTATTTATAATAGCTTTATGCTAACTTGACAAAGGAATGAATACTAATCTCTATTTATAGAGATATATAGACTCAATCTTAAATCAAGAACAAAACATAATAATGAGAGTTATTCTACGATATTCCTATGATTATGAATTGATTTTAAAAAATAACTCAAGATTATCTAATATAATATAAAAAATAACTCAAATGTGGACAAATGCACCTACGCTCGAGGTTCTTGGCGGCGGTGCGTGGATCAGAGGAAGAGACAACGCGTGTGACTGAATTTGGTGATGCGCTTTGGAGTGGGCCGATCTAGAAGAGGTAAAGCTGATGGAGTAGTCGTTCGCTGGAAAAGCCGCTGGATACAAGTGTGACGGTGGTGACAGCAGCCGATCTGGATGGAAAATGTTGAAACGACAAGAGGTCACATCGAAAAAGAGAAAACTACGGTTACATTCCCAAACTTTTGGGAACTCGACAACGGAGTAGAGGCGGGATTGTTCAAGGAGGATTGAAATAGGCTCTAGCAACCATGTTGAAGTTGTAAGATTTTAGATAAAAAGAGGATAGAAAATAATAAGAGCTTGAATATTATTGATAATAGTTTTATGTTAACTTGATTACAAAAAGACTCAATACTAATCTTTAGAATATAGAGATACATAGATTCAATCTTAAGTAAGAACAATTCATAATAATAATGAAAGATATTCTAAGATATCTCTATGATTATAAATTGATCTTAAAAAATAACTCAAGATATTCTATATAATATAAAATATATTATAAGATATTTTCTAATAGATCCCAATATTGAAACATGTTGAATATGTTATACTTAATACATAAATACTTGCACCGAGTTCCCATTTTTTGATGCATGATAACCAAGTTATGCTTGAAGCTGAACTTTTCTGATAGACATGTCAATTTAAAATTTGCTGGCAAAATTGAAACTTCCTTGCAGAAATATTTTTTAATAACTCCTAATACAGACTATGATATGTAGCTTTGTTGTGTGTATTTGTACGATGATTTAGCACACTTTTAGCTTGTCTTGACACCTTGAAGTTTTGGTTGGAAAATTTTCAAGCTGGATTTATTTTTTTGACATACTCACTAAGAATAATTGTTATTATGCATTATTAACCATCAAATTATTTCTAGTCCTTGCTTATACAAATGCATTTTGTAGGTGTCTCTCAAATGTATATTTGTGAGGCTGTTATTTGATCTTTTTGACTATATTATTTACTTTAGGATGGAAAGGCAACGCCGAGAAGAGGAGTTGAAGGGCCGATCTTCGAAAAAAGGGCATGATGCAGAGCATTCGATACTTAACCGGGTAGGCGTTCTGTTCTTGTTACAAAAAGATTGAGTTTTTAAAGAATAATAAAGATTTTGTTGCTTTTTCTATTATTCCTATATGTTTGTTTGTTTTCTATTATCTTAGTTTTAGTTATTTGTTGGATTTAAACTGCATTTTGTTTCATTATTTTAGGCCACTAGTCCACAAACCAGTGGGAACATGAAATCACTAAAGGAGGAGAAGGATAAGGATAAGGATAAGGATAAGGAAAAGGACAAATCCGGTCAGGCAGAGAAAGAAGGGCAAGAAGGCTCTGGTTTAAAGACTGCTGGTCCTGAAGGAGAAATAACCGCAGGTTTGTCCTGTGCTGTATGCTACCACAATTCGATAGTAGATGTTTCATGCATTCTTAACCCCAAATTTAGTGCTCTGTCTAGTAATTTTGTGTTGGAAATATTGGTAAGACTTGACATAGCGACTTCCTGGAATTGATTTTTGATTAGATGTTATAGCATTTTTTGATCCACGTAGTCGAACCCATCAGGCAGGGAAGGCTTTAGTTATTGTTGTCTCCCTGAAACATTAGGAAACTTATTACCTCTCAATTCATTTGAGGATATTATGAGGAAATCAATAACATCTCATTTGAGAATGTGAATAGCTTTGTTGTTACAATAGTAGTTTTGTTGAAATCTATAAATTATGGTCCATTATCTATTTGGTTTCAAAAGATATTTGATGGTTTCACTGATGTGCTACATTTTAGATTTAGAATGGCATGACTTGAAAGAAGCCATAACTTTTCAATAGGAATCTAGCTTTCTTAACCATGCATCTGAATGATAAGTTAGTGGTCAGATTAGCTTTTCTTTGCTTTCTGAAAAGTTTATACTTACATGCTTTCTTTGCATTAAAAAACTAATCTAAACATGCAACAATTCAGTATCTACAAACCTTTTGATTGTAAGTCTTCAATTTGCGATAAATGCACTATAAAACATTGTATTAAAATAGCTGCATCACAATTAACTGTTCTTGCTAAACAACATTGCTGAAGTGAGGTTCTAAATGACATTGAAGGGCTATAATTCAGCCTTTCAGTTTCTGGTTATCTAACCTAGGATGTGTAGTTCCTAGTTTTCACAATATTGCACTAGTAATGCATCACTTTGGGTTTGGGATTAGGCTCCTCTAAAGTGAACAACTCAATCAACTCACTTTAGAGAATAAAGTGAGTAATATCAACTGTCGATAGATAAATCAATTGTTGATATTGTATGCACATGCATGACCAATCATAAGTAGTTATAATATTACCCCTTGATTTGTTCACTTTATTAACTTCTCACTTTAGAAGAGCCAAATCCTTGGGTTTGGAAGCTGGGACTAGCTAAAATATATATCTCAAAATTATTAATGAAGTGAATGCTGTGTTTTTTATTGCTTGCAGGGTTTTTGTTGAAGAAAAGTGCAAAAACTAATGGTTGGAGCAGGAGATGGTTTGTGCTAAATGGAAAAACAGGAAAGGTTGGTATAATGTGCTTTGGGAAGAAAAATATAGGTTGTAATATGGGTTATGATAGTCCCAGTTCTTTCCAATTGTTTAACATATTATTGCATCTTTGTTTTGTGGATGTGCTGTTAATATGATTTGCTATATGTAGTGTTGACTTTGATTTTTTCTTTCACAGCTTGGGTACACAAAAAAACAAGAGGAAAGGCATTTTCGTGGCGTTATCACATTAGAGGTATGAATTACTCTCATTACTCGTGCACACTCATTGAATGAACTTCACAGCTTACTGTGTCTTGTACAAATAAATTTGAGGCAATAAATTATGATGGCATTCATGATACAGCAAAGGATGATTCTTGCTTTAATAGATATTGTAGGTGTCCTAATTCCTAAGCTTCTTGTTTAACTGGAATAATTTAGTTATTGCTGTCAACTTCCTTGTGATTGTGTTTGCCTGAAGCATTGTTTTTACATATGTTTTTTCATTTTTATATATTTGAAACACACTAGAAGGGCCGGAAATTTTTAATGGTTTTTTTTTGAAGGGTTCTTGAAAACAAAAACTGTGAAATAAAATCTTATGATAGTCTTTTTTTCTTTATAGATCAGTTATTTTTATTTAAACCGGATTAAGCATTTTTGTTGTAACTTACTGAATTACTGTTTGTCTTTCAAGTTGTGGAGTTTTGATACTCTACTCTGCTGGGTTTTAATGATATACATACCCAACCCAATGTCATTACGTGTGATTTGTGAACCTTCTGGAAACTGATATTTGTTATTTGTTTTTATTTTTTATTTATGTTTGAATATTGGTGACTTCATGTTTAGGTCTATGCCATGGATATATGTTACTTTAAGCTTGTTAATTGACATTCAATGATGGTTACATGTATATAACACTTATGGCTTTTAATCTTCGATGCGTACTCTTTTACGTGAATGCAGTCTGTGAAATTAATAATTCCTATTTCTTATTATTAAAAGGAATATTGTTTGTTATATTAAAGCATAATCATTTAATTGTTTTATTTCTTTGGTTTAAGATAGAGAATTACAATTCTATAGCTTTTATATGCGTTCTTGAAATGCTTATATAGCTTTGTAGAATTCTATAGCTTCTATAGCTTTGTTCCTTTCTTCGAAAAATGCTTATATAGTCTAATTGTAAAATCACTTCCTTGGTGTTCTATTTGAATTTGGATGTTCTACAAAGTAAATTTGTTATTGCTCCTTTACATTTCTAACTGTTAACTGGTGTTAGATATCAACTGTAAGGATGATATTTTACTTTGTTGGCTTAGGTTTTTACAGTGTCAATTAGTTGGAACTAGACAGAAATGCAAAATGCATAACAGTCTTGATACATTTGTTATGCAGGAATGTAACATTGAAGAGGTTCCAGATGAAGATGATCCTCCACCAAAAAGCTCAAAAGACAAGAAGTCTAACGGACCTGATTCTAGCAAAGTCAACCTCGTATTTAAAATTACTAGTAGAGTTCCTTATAAAACTGTTTTGAAAAGTATGTTCTCCTTTTGGTATCTATAAATCGTACATGCCACTTTTCTTTCTTAAAATTTCTGAAAACATTTTAATTACAATATCTTCTCTCTTGCAGCACACAGTACTGTTGTTTTGAAGGCTGAGAGTGCAACTGATAAGACTGAATGGATTAACAAGATAAGTAATGTTATACAAACAAAGGGAGGGCAAATAAAAATTTTATCTGAGGGTGGCTCTGCCATGAGGCATAGCCTCTCTGATGGTTCCTTGGTGAGTTGCTGGCTTAAAACTGTTATTCATGCGTGTAACTTCATTTATGGAGTTGTTATTAGACTTATGTTAATTAATGTCATTCCTCCAAACAAGCCGCAATTAACATATTTAACAAAAGTTTTACTAAAAGGATTTTATTATTATTTAAAATTTTTGCACTGTAATGATTTTTTAGAGCTGACTTTTTATCGGTGTTCTTTACTTTAGTGCCATTATGTATTTTTATATATGAACATTTTCAGCTTATTTATTATTGTTATTCATGAAAATTAACATATTGTAATGTATTCTATCCGGAATGAATTATAAGCAAAAATGGACCAAATTGTGTATAATTAGAAATATTGTTAATCACATTTAATCCATGCATTCCCAAAAAAAATAAAGTCTATTATCTAAATTACCCTTAATGATTGATAAATTGGGTCATTGAAAATATAAGAGATTATGTTAAATGACAGATAACAAGTACTAACATTATTAATGTTGGTTGTTAAAAAAAAATTATCATTGAATTGGAGAGAAGTTATTTATTTTTACTTATAATTCATTCCAAGAAATATGAGCTAATTTTGCTTATATTTCATTCCGGAGAGAGTATATATCTGTCGAATAAGCCCTTCTCATTTGACTTGAGCAATTCAGTAAAGAGAAATACTTTGTGTATCAAATTTTTGTATTTCCCTCTTATTGATAGTCTTGGCCCACAGTGTCATCTCTTCTATCATTATTGGTCATTTTGATATTCACAACTCCTTCGTGAGAAAACTTTCTTGCTGATACGAGCCACTTAGTAAATATTTTCATATTCCTCAATTTAAGAAGACTAAAGTTTAATTTTGGAAAAAATAGCCAGAAATTTGCTGAACAGAGGAAATGAAAGGAAAACAGTGATAGTGGTTAATGTCATTGGGAGTGGTCAGAGCTAATATATAATTGGGAACATTTCTTTCTTGGTTAATGTGGAATTTATTTATTTGAATGCATTCAAATAATGTCAAGGATGCTGATTCCTCTTGCTCATCATTTGCAAAACTACTGTCTAATTTTAAAGGTCCATTCCTAAAGTTTCTTAAGGGGTATGGATAACATAGTAAGGAATTGCAAAGAAGACATTATTAAATAAGAAAAAATAACGATTTAAGAATAATAGGTAATCTTGAAGATGTGGTTGTTGAGTGGTTATTTTAATTTCTTGCCCTATCTCAGGATACAATGGCTCGAAGACCTGCTGATCCTGAGGAAGAACTTCGATGGATGTCCCAAGAAGTCCGTGGTTATGTTGAAGCTGTTTTAAACAGTTTAGCTGCTAATGTACCAAAGGTGATTTTCTTTTTTTAATATATTGTTTGCTTTAACTTTTTTTTTTTCATCATGCAAATGTTAATTTTTGATGCATTTCCTGGTTGATTGTTTGGCAGGCAGTTGTCCTTTGTCAAGTTGAAAAAGCTAAGGAGGACATGCTGAATCAATTATATAGCTCTGTCAGGTTCAGAAATTTGTTTTGCATTTATATTTGTTCTTTGTACTTTGTAGCTGAATTTTTTGAGGAATATGGATAGTTTATTATCAGTTTCTGAAAATATTTGACTGTTTTTCTGTCTTTTGGGGAAGTCATCCACATATCAATTGCTGTTACTTGTAGATATAAAATTTTAAACCTGACTATATTAGAATTGATTGTTCATTTATGTTGTGTCGTCAACATTTACTCTTTTCATCATAGCATACTTTAACTGGACATACACTTTCTATATAGAGTTGTAATGTTTATTATAAGTTGAATTTGCACAAATGTGGTATGTGAGAGAAACCAAAATAATGGAGAAAAAAGATGAAGAGATAGAAAATGAAAAGTTTATTTCCAATTTTGCAATCAAATGTTTGTGCAAAAGTCATAAATTACTTTTGTACCAATGGGCAGCAAGCATGTGTGTGTTTAAGGTGTAATCATTTTGGTTTATTATGCAAGTATTAATGTTTAAGTTGCATGCTAATTAATCTGGATGCTATCTATCCTTTTGTATGATATGATAGATTGCTTTGATATAAGTTGTGAACATTTGTATATCTTCCATTATTAGTGGTCAAAGCACGGCTAAGATTGAGGAGCTGCTACTAGAAGATCAAAATGTAAAGCGCAGGAGAGAGCGTTACCAGAAACAATCCTCGCTTCTGTCCAAACTGACACGCCAACTGAGTATACATGACAATCGTGCAGCTGCTGCCTCTAATTGGTCAAATGGGAGTGCAGGTGTGTGTAAGCTTCTTTTGTGCTGATTTTTAGATTCATTTATAGATTTATCAGTGTTCTTTGTATCTACTTTTTTACGTCCCAAATTATCTCTTTGATTAATGATAGTGATCTAGAAATATGATTCCATATTTTATCTTATTCAAACATTTTTTGCTGTAGAACATTTATATCTTGAAGTATTAAAATTGATTAATTAGGTTAGAGATAATCTATGAATGTATCGGTATTCAATATTTTATATTTTGGTTAGATTAGCAGTCACCATTTTGCACATTAGTTTGTAAATATCCTGCTATATTAATTATCTGGGCAATGAACCTTAATTTATCTTGAGTAAATACTTGCTTAAATTGATTCTGAACTATTTTTGCTTTCCCCATTTATATCAGTTTCCGATCAGGTTTTATCTCTTATTTTTTTTCCACTTTGTGTACTTATATTATGCGCATGTTTTGCAGAGAGTAGCCCGAGAAGCAGTGGACCAGGTGATGACTGGAGATCTGCCTTTGATGCAGCTAGCAATGGCCCTGTTGGCCGTAGTGGTTCATCAAGATCTGGGTCAAATGGTCATAGTCGACATAATAGTGATCCTCCACAAAATGGTGACATGAACTCTGGCAGCCGCCGGACTCCTAATCGGTTGCCGCCTGCTCCACCAGGTTCTTCGGGTTACAAATATTAACAAAGGGAATATTAAAAATGGCCAATGTTTCATGTTTTGTTACATTTTTAGAACGCGAGATTGCTCCTGCCCCATTTCATACCTTTGAGGATAAGGTCGTCGTCGCAATTCTTTGTTCCTGCCAGGATATTTAGGTGATGAAAAAGGTTTGTGTATATAGAAGACTAGTTTGTTAGTAAATATGTTTTCCGGGCTTGTCCCATTTTCCAGAAGTATGGTATCAAGTTGGACTTCAAAAGATTGATCGTGTTTTTCTATTCAATATTCTTTTTACTTTCATACCTTATAATGTTGTTTTCTTTTTTTCTTCTTCGATTTTGGGATTTTGCACTCAATTTTGGATGCAGCTGATGTAATTTGCTTTATAATATGATGATTGAATAGCACACCATTTTGGGTTATAAGACTAACAATTGGAATATTTTAATAATGGGGATGTGTTGTATCATTGTTGCTTCCTGTCTGCAGAGTACACTTTCAAGTTAATTATTATTGTTTTTTCTTTTTAAAATATTATTCTTAACGTCTGATTATATATTTTAATAATGGGGATATGATATCATTGTTGCTTCCTGTTTCAATTATTGTTTTTTTAATGTTAAACGTCTGATTATGCCACGTATTATGATGTTGTCCTCATTTGTGAATGAAACCGATGTAGCTTTAGTTGTACATTTTTTTGAGTATTTTGTTAATTGAGATAATTTTTCATGTCTACCTGCTGCTTTCTCTAGAAAACATCTTCATTATTTTGTGTGCTTTAATTATTTGTTTGAAAGGAAAAAATCAATAAGTTAGTTTGATTGGAGAGTTCTTTGCTGTACCATTTTTATAAATGATTACAATTAATAATACTTTGTAATAGTAATACTTTTGGCTCATTTTTATAAATAAAATTGTGATCAAATTAATGTTAATTTAATGTGATATATAAATATATATTTATTTTATTTTAATAAAATTGATATTATTTAAGTTGGAGAAATGACTTAAATATTTTTTTAAGAGAAAAGACGTGTGATTGTTGGAATTTAAATATATTATAATGTTAACTTAACCTATTGTACTACTGTTGAATAATTGGATACTCTAGTTTCTTTTTTGTTACAGGTTATGGGACATTCGACGAAAACGTTGTATTTGTTTTTTAATCTACAAAGTAAATGTCAATTTTTCTGATGTGTTATGAATGATTTTTTTTTTTCATCTCGTAAATGTGTTGTTTTTTTGTTTTTTTTGTTTTTAATTAAAAGAGAAAATTTATTTGTTTAAATTGATAAAATACATTGATATGATATGAAATTAAAATTGATAAAATTAAAAAAGATAAATTTGATAATAAATTTATAATATTTAGATTAAAAGTACAAACTAACAATTTAGTACAAAATGTAAATATAATAAAATTCGAGTGTTTAAAATATTTTTACCTTTGAATTTATAACAATGACTTCAAAGTAATTAATTGAAATTTATAATATATTAAAATTATTTCATCGATTTAAAATAAATGAACATGACATAGACAGAAAAAATGCCAAAAAGTGTTGAATCAAAAGATGCTGCTAGTTTTACTTATATGATAAAATGAAGGGAAAAAATATTTGTATGGGTGATTGAATAAAAAAAGTTAGTTTTAAATCATCTCTACGTAATAGGCAAAGAAGAAAAATGTTATTTTTAATCTACAAAGTAAATGTTAATTTGTCAAATGCCTCATGTATGATTTGTTTTTAAAACAATTTTATTGTTAGCATTTGATTTACCTTATTTGCTACGAACTTTTAATTTGGACGGAATTTGTTTTGAACTTACTATCACAACAATGTGTTATATTTCCAATATCCCTAGCTTCATTGTTTTTTATTTTATTTTTTTAATTTTTTTTAATAATCAAATAATATATTAGACTAAAAAGCACACAAACCTAATAAAGCGAAAATTTATACTTTAAGTATTAGATTAACAACCTAAGAGCATCTCCAACGGTGAATTCAATATAAATTCATTAAATAGAGTCTACTGTGCCACGTCAACTAGAATCAACTTATTCTTTTTTTGCTCCAATAGTGAACTCAACATGATCCATTTAAATAGGTTTTATATGTCACATCACTCTGAATCAATTCATTTCTTTTTTATTGTTTAACTTTTTAAAAATCATATTATATTCCATAATTTTAATTTATACATGAATATTTTATTTATATTCAATTTTATTATAACTTAAAATATTAATTTAAATATTCTAATTAATATTATTATACATTATTTAAATTTAAAATAAAAATAAAAAATTTATTTTAAAAAAAATTAACGACTATAAATTAATAAAAAAGAAAAAATTTATTATTATTAATAAATTAATAAAAAGTAGCGGTTAAAATTATATTATTATTAAATTATAAAAGTAGATAGGGTTCACCACTAACTGTGATATATTTATTACTATATGTAAAATAATTTAAAAAAAAAAGATAACTACTATGAAGTACCGTTCCTTTTTGACAGTATCATGATGACACCTTGGCACAACTCCAATAGTGAACTCACAAAGAACTGAAAGTTAAGTGATTACATGCTGGCGGACGAACTCATTTGGCTCCCGTTGGAGATGCTCTAAGGGATACAACTCCACTTACACACTAACACCATGATGCAAATTTTATGTCACACTAACAACCGCTAATGTATCATGTAAATGATGTGTTTCTTTAAGCTGGTTATGTTGCAAATGATGATGATAAATAAGAGCTGATGGGTATTGGAAAATAAGGAAGTTCTTTATAGGAGGTCACATATAGTAGTATTTATAAGGTGAAGGCATGATAATTAATGTGTGTCTCAAGGGTATCTAATTTTGATAAATTGATTATCGAATGAGTTTAAAGTGAACGAAAGTGATAAATTTATTTATTACAAATATGAAAGACCTCGAATAAATGAGTGTAATCCTTGATACAATGTTGATTGGAACATCTGACTCCAAAGCAACAAGTGACTATATTTTTAATATAGTTAGTAGTGTTGTATCTTGGAAATCAAAGAAAAAGACGACACTAATGAACTGGTTGAGATGCTTGCTAGCTGAGATCCTTTTACTGGAAAAACCTATGCAAGTTGTGTTGATCCACTACGATAGTACCACAACAAATCTATGCAAGTTGTGTTGATCCACTACAATAGTCCCGCAACTATAGCAAAAATTTAGAATTATTATTACATTGGTATGCAACTACAAATACATTGTAAATACAACACAGTTAGAGAGTTACTTTCTAAATGAACGTTACAGTGGATCATGTTCGCACTGATGAGAATTTAGCGGATCCTTTGATGAAAGGATTAACTATAAAGAAAGTCCTAAATACATCCAAAAGGATAAGATTATTGTCTATAGATCAATGATCCACCCATGATGGTAACCCGACCTAAAAGACTGGAGATCCCAATAATTAGGTTTAATGGGTAATAATAAGTCATAGTGATATGAGATGAACATGTTATTATATCTCAGAGAAACTTAATTCCTGAAGTGATGAAAATATTAGGTAATAGAAACTCTTAATGAGATCTATACTCTATGTGGAATGAAGTACCTAAACATGAGTACTCTTAATAGACTCACCTATGTGAATGTGGAAGTGAGACCATTTTCTATGGAATTTTGAGACATAATTACTAGAGCTATACTTAGATAGATGTGCAAGGTCATTAATGCATGAGCTTGTGAGAATACACCCTATAAAAAAGTTGTGTATGAGTTTGATATCAGAGATAAAGTTTAAGACTACGAGTCACTCTTGTTGAATTTGAATCTTACTTACTATGCAAAGGTTCAAGTCAGGAGAGACCTCTGTCTATGCACAATTTTATAGAAGTGGGTAGCTATTTTAGTATCTGGAAAACTAATTTTCTTTTTTTAATAATTGTTTGCGTTTTCATCTCATTGATACGTTATACACGGATCTGGCATCCACCGAGTCAACATTCAATATCTGATGCGATCAATTCTTTCTTGAATTAATGCATCAGTTTGCCCCGGTCAAAACCTATTCTCGTGTTTCAATTTTATGTGGATTTGCACATCAATTTTTGCCCGGTCAAAACTTAGAGAATTTTAGAGTGTAGTTTTCCGTGAATCCGGTGAGATGGATCACATATTTCTCTCTCTTTCAATTGCAATGTGTTCATAATTAATATTATGAATTTTTAAGAAAAAATTTACGTGTTGATTGGTGGAAAGAGAATTTAATTCAATTTATGTGTGGATTAGTGGAAAATGAATTTAATTTAATTTGTGTGGATTGAATTTGGAAATGTCATTTATGTGTGTTTGTGAAAATTGAAATTGGTGTGAATAAATATGTTTGAGTATGCTCTGCGTTGTATATGAAAAATCATTAGTGTTAAATGAGTATTAAAAATGGAGAATCTTTTAGTAGCTGTATTTACTTAATGATTGTGGTGAAAAGAGTAAGAGTATGCTCATCCATTGCATAGTACATGGTGACCGCGATGGGGCCATGGTGATAGTGATGACCGTGATGGGCCACGGGATGATGCCATGTGAATTGTTGGTTCATCTTATCTTTGCGGGGATTGTCGCGTCGTGCTGATCTGTGAGAGATTGCACTCTAGAATGTGTTGATCTGTGAGCGCACTCTAGAAAATTGTGCTGGTATGTGAGTGACTGCACTCTTGTATGTCGTGTTGGTCTGTGAGAGACTGCACACTGGTAAATCGTACTGATCCATGAGAGATTGCACCTCGGTAATTAGTACTGATCTGTGAGAGGCTATACAATTATGATTTATGCCCCTCAAGGAGGGTTTTGGTTTGGAATTCCGGTATCATGCATTTTGGCATATGCGCATTGCATTAGGGTGCTTGGCACGTGAGTCATATTTGTTATACTTTGAATATTTGTATATACATATTCGATTGTTGTTGTGATTTGTCGTAATTGCTTTGAGGTGTGAAATTGGGTTGATTAAATTTTGATGTATTTCTGTGTTCATAATTGATTTAATGAATATTTGATGTGTGATTGAGGTGTGAATTGGTGGAGATTAATTTGGTGTTAATTATGTGTTCATAATTGATAATATTAATGCTTGAAGTGTTGATTGATTCAGAGCCATTTTAGAATTGAAAATCTGCATTTTCTAAATTGTATTCGGCTACGACAATGCAGTTTGTCAAAACCTCATTTTTCAACATTGTTTATGCATTTTTGGACATATGAAAACCCTTTAGAGGAGTATGCTAAGAGGAAAGGTTCTTTTGAGCATTTGAAAATATAAGAATTTTGCTATGTGACATTTGTTAATTTCGGTTGGTGACCTTTACAATTATTATGGAAATTTGGGCCTTGCGCTCAGATAAGAACCATCATCATCCTACCAGTTAGTACCCTGGAGATGGAAAAGTAGTTAGTCACACCTGACCGAAGTTTGTCTGGAGGATCTTGCGGGGAGCGTGGAGATCACCCGGGTTGTGTAGTTTTTGTAGCATGATTATATTAGGTGGTTGTATAAGGACTAGATGACTTTCTTTTGTGATTGTATTTATTTCATTTTGGAAGATTGTACCTATGCTTAATATGTCTGATGACTTTTCTTTTGATGGGTCCATGTTCCACTTTTTGATGTGACGTGAGGGAAAGTATGAGCTATGTCTGATAGGCCTCATAGCTCCGGTGCATTTTGATGTTTGAATACTTTGGATTTTTATTTCAAAAACTATTCCGCTGCTTGTAAATATTTGTTCACTTTGTCGTTATATTATCACTTAAATATTTATCGAAAAGTGTTCCCTTGTTTGTTTCTTTTTTTTTTTTTTTTAAAAAAATACACTTGCGCTGTTAAAATTCGAGGTGTTACATTGTGGTATCAGAGCCTTAGTTTGGATTTCTTTGGGGATCTGGAGTTTTGGTTTAGATTGTAGGTTAACCTATAAGTTGAGAGTTGTTATCTAATCATGCGTAGGGTTAAGTTGTCTGAGTGTCAGGTCTAGTGTAATTGTTACATATTGATGTAGTCATAAATTATTTTTGGAATTATTCCAAGGGGTGTTGAGATTTTTCTTGATGTTTGTTTTGAGGAAACAATACCTCCAAGAAGGAATGACGCTGCAAGAGTGAACGTTAATAGGGATGATCAAATGGTTAAATCTATGAATAACATGGACGTTCCTGTTGTTACACAAATAGCTGCACAGACTCTGCAAGATATGGAGAAGAGAGAAATAAAGATATGTGCTGCTACGTCAAGGGGATTAAAAGATTTTCATCGTTACCATCCTCCAAAGTTGAAAGGGTGATGAGAACTCAGAAAAAGATGATCAATGGATTAACAAAGTGGAAAAGATCTTCGAGACGACGAATTGTTAGGCAGAGTTGAAGCGAATCACGACGAAATTAAAATTATGAAGTGGTTCCAACGACATAGAAGCTATGTGTTGGTGTTAACTCGAAGATGATGAGTATGGATGGATTAACATTAGACTAATAAGAGATTTCAAATAAAGATCTAAGTGGAGGACTTTTGTTAAGAAAATTACTAGATGTTTTCCTGGTTGATTTCAGGACGAGACTAGATGAATTTTGATAACTATCAGAGAGATGTGAACATCATGAAATGGTTGAGAAGACGAGGCTTCCTTTTGGAATAGCATTTGGTGCTTAGATGTCCAGGAAAAGGCTTGTATTAAAGTCAAGGGGCACTGCACATTAGGGGTGAATACTACCTTGGGTAGGAAAATGACGCTTTGAGGAATAGTCAATACCTTGAGGGGTAAGGTCGAGCATTCGAGTTAAACTAGATTCACAACTTAGATTGTTAAGTATGAATCTCATGACGATTATAAGAGGGAGAATATATATTTCTTTGATAAGTGACAAATATCTGTGTGGTTTAGGAGATGGTAAGTATGGATAGTGATTTTAGATGAAACTATAAACGCGTAAGTGTGAAATTTGGGTGATGCTGGATAAATATAATGGGTTAAGCCTTGATGTATTGAACCATATGTCACTATTAAGTGGAATTGGAAGTATAGAGTACGAGAATACTTAGAGATTGTAGCAAAGTAAGCTTATTAAAGCATGGTAAACATTTGGAGAATGTGTATATTTCGATAGGATAGAGGGATCGATCAAGATTTGATTTGGGACCCTAAGACGGTTGATCTTTAATTAAGTCGATAGTTTAAAATCCACAAGGTTATGAATGAGAGTGTTTGAAGATTTACTAAAAATGTTGTGTTATGAATAAAAGAGTTTTAATTAGTGAGATTACTAAGACGATTAGAGTCAATGATAAAAAAGACCTGGTATTGTATCTTAAGATGAAATGGATGAAATTAGACGGTGTGATGAGTATTTGGAGATTTCGAGGATCAGATTTTATAATCATATTTAATGGTAGAAAGTGAAAAAGAAGAAATGTAACAAATGATTTATGGTTTAGATGTTGATCTTGGGAAGTCGAGCGTTAGTATTTAAAATGAGTGTCTCAGTTACTAGATGGACGATGAAAGGTATGTCGATCTTTGAGATATTTTACTGCAAAGTTATGAGGATGAGGTGTATAAATAATTATTCCTTAGGAAATGCTTATTGGGAACGAATAAGAACCCAACAAGTGAACCAAATTTTGGAAAATGTGCCAAGAAAACGTGGCAGAACAGGACATGGAGATGTAGCTTATGACAATTAAGGATTCATGAAAGAAATTATCTCACTCGTGATTTATATATTGTTATTATAAGGGTATGCGAATTATGCAAAGGCACTAATTGAGTGCATGTCATCGCGATTGTTATTGTGTTCGCCAATCAACAGAGTTTAATGTTTGGTTGATAGGGAAGAATTGAGCAAGAAATGGAAAAGTTTGGTGGGAATTAGTAAGACTTGATTTATTGAAATCACAATAATAAAGATGTATCAAGGTTCGAGGTAGAAATTTAAGGTTTGCATAAATGGAAAAGTGATGGAGTGAATACAATATGTTTGACCTGTCATAATAAAAGGATAATCATCAAGCTGCAAATAAAGGACGTGACGAAAATGAGGAGTATCCGAATGAATGTTGGAAGTAGATGTAGGAAATTATTTTCAGGTTTGTCTAGAATTGTGGCGTATGTATGAAATGGATTAGTGAAGCGTGAATTTGAGGTGTTAAGGCATGAGACAAATGTAGGTCTTAATCAAGAATGAAATTCAACTTGGATTTTGTTGGAGACGTGGCTCTTGAAACAAAGCACTAAACCTGAAGGAAGTTTGTGTGTTGTAGGTGGTATAGTTTTGGCATGTTGTCGAAAATATTTGAAGAAACTTTGATTAGCAACCAGATGTTGGGATGTAATTATTAAAGTTAAAATTAGACAAACATTTTGATAAGGACATTATGGTTTGATGTAGTTGTGCGCCTAAAGAAATCAAGGATTTGTGGACCATGGAGACATTTAGGAGTTCTCGACAGTAATGGTTGTTTTGTGCTCAGTGTGTTGATGTCATACTTTGTGTTTCGGTTTGGTACCAAATGGAGGATTCGTACCAAGTGGACGTATATGAGGCTATGTGACATAGTTTTGGGCGATTGTAATTCGTTGATAAGAGCAAAGTTATAGGAAAATACGAGAAACTCAATGGACCTTGAGAAGTTTGTTTGATCACTTGTGCATTAGGATAACCTTAAGTTCAAGTCACGGGGAGCGCTATTACAGTTCGGATAATATATTCCAAGCCACCCTCGTGGTTCTTAGCTATTTGTTGACAAATTGAGGGACTGATCATCCTTAATCTCTTGTTGATTGTAGACAAAAAAAACATGTTAAATAGAACAAACGAGTCTTACCGACTATGGTAGTGTGTAGAGTTATTAAGCACTCTATGAAAAGGGGTAGGCAACACTTTCTTTGATTAGGCCGATGAAACAAGTTGTGACTTGTATGTTGAATTTGAGTACAAACCTAGTGTGGTTTGTTACTCGTACTTTAAGTTTCGAGGACGAAACTTCTTTTTCGAGGGTAGTAATGTAAGACCCTTAATTTTAAATTCTAATTTATGTATTTTGGGGAATTTTGTGCTAAATTTCTGAGGCTTTTTATCCAATTTTATGGCATTTTTTGAGTTAAATGCCAAAAATATTTTTTGGAGACCCGATTAAAATTATTCGTCGATGAATAATTTTATTTAATTACGGTGAATCTTTTGTCCAAGAATTTTTTTTTTCTGAGATGCAGCATTTTTCAGAAAAATTCATCTACCCATTGAATATATATATAACCAAGAGAAGGCAAAACAGAAAGCCATTCTCGCTTGGTTCCTTTATTTCTTTCCTTCCCTGTTTCAAGAAAACACAATACCAAGTGTTGGTGTTTTTCAAAAAAACTCAAAAACAAAACCTTCATTTTTCTCTTGAATCTAAGTTTTGTTTCGAGAAGTGACAGAAGAGAAAGTTGCTCATTGCCACACTGCAGTGCTAGTGAGCTAGTTTTCGGCACGACATCACAAACTTAAAATTTACCAGAATTAATTACGGTACCGTAATCGCGTGTTAGAGCTATCGTTAAGGTAAGAGCTCCTTCTAAACTTTTAGTTTGCATTTAGGACATTATTTTTGATTTTGTGGAATAGAAATTTGATGTATTTGAGGTGTAAAATTGTGGAAAATGAATTTAATTTGTTTATGTGTGAATTAGTTGAATTTGAATTTGATTTGTTTTGAGATGTGTTTTGTACTGATTAATGTTGGGTGTAAATTGTATGTTCATAATTAATATTATGAATTTTTGAGATATGATTTATGTGTGGATTTTGTGGATATTGAATTAATTAAATTTGATGCGTTTGAGTAATGTAATGAGTTATTTTCAAATGAATGAGTTTGATCTGAAATTGAAATTTTACAAAAAAATTAGCGTTGTTAAAGTTGTGAAAAAAGTTCAAATTCTAACTAAATTAAAGAATTTGAGCAAAAAGATAGATTGAAATTAAAAATAGTTAGAGTTTAAAATGTTACACTTTTAATTACTCTTTGATTGAGTTTAAAAAGAAAAAAAAAAGTTTAGAGTATTTTAATAACTCAAAAATATCGGGGGTTTAATAGTCGAGTGTGTGTATGTGAAATTTGGACAATATTTGTTTTATTTAGTTTTAAATAAATAATATAGATTATTTGGTTTTTAAAAGTTTGGTAAGATTTATTTTTTTGGAATTTTGTTGTGTTTGGATTAGTTTTATTGTGAATAAATTGTTATAAATATTCATGTTTATGTAGTTAGCTCCTTGAGTCTCGAAAAGGAATCGAGACCGTTGGCACTGAGTTAGCGGTGGGGAGAACTCTGACATATTAATGTTGTTGTGATTTATGGTTGAAAATTTTGGAGATTGAATATGGGGGATTAATGTTTGAAAATTACAGTGACTCATGTTTGGTGAAATTGATGTGTTCATAATTAATATTATGAATTTTAAAGAAAAAATTTATGTGTTGATCGGTGGAAAGAGAATTTAATTCAATTTGTGTGGATTGAATTTGGAAATGTCATTTATGTGTGTTTGTGGAAATTGAAATTGGTGTGAAAAATCATTAGTGTTAAATGAGTATTAAAAATGGAGAATCTTTTAATAGCTGCATTTACTTAATGATTGTGGTGAAAAGAGTCAGAGTATGCTCATGTATTTCATAATACATGGTGACCGCGATGGGGCCATGGTGATAGTGATGACCGTGATGGGCCACGGGATGATGCCATGTGAATTGTTGGTTCATCTTATCCTTGCGGGGATTGTCACGTCATGTTGATTCGTAAGAGATTGCACTCTAGAATCTGCTGATCTGTGAGCGATTGCACTCTAGAAAATTGTGTTGGTCTGTGAGCGACTGCACTCTTGAATGTCGTGCTGGTCTGTGAGAGACTTCATGCTAGTAAATCGTGCTGATCCGTGAGAGATTGCATCTCGATAATTAGTACTGGTCTGTGAGAGGCTGTACAATTATGATTTACGCCCCTCGAGGAGGGTTTTGGTTTGGAATTCCGGAATCATGCATTTTGGCATATACGCATTGCATTAGGGTGCTTGACACGTGAGTCATGTTTGCTATACTTTGAATATTTGTATATACATATTTGGTTGTTGTTGTGATTTCTCGTAATTGCTTTGAGGTGTGAAATTGGGTTGATTAAATTTTGATGTATTTATGTGTTCATAATTGATTTAATGAATATTCGATGTGTGATTGAGGTGTGAATTGGTGGAGATTAATTTGGTGTTAATTATGTGTTCATAATTGATAATATTAATGTTTGAAGTGTTGATTGATTTAGAGCCATTTTAGAATTGAAAATCTGCATTTTCTCAATTGTATTCGGCTATGACAATGCAGTTTGTCAAAACTTCATTTTTCAACATTGTTTTTGCATTTTTGGACATATGAAAACCCTTTAGAGGAGTATGCTAAGAGGAAAGGTTCTTTTGAGCATTTGAAAATATAAGAATTTTGCTATGTGATATTTGTTAATTTCGGTTGGTGACCTTTACAATTGTTGTGGAAATTTGGGCTTTGCCCTAAGATAAGAACCATCATCATCCTACCGGTTAGTACCCTGGAGATGGAAAAGTAGTTAGTCACACCTGACCGAAGTTGTGTCAGGAGGATCTTGCAGGGAGCGTGGAGATCACCCGGGTTGTGTAGTTTTTGTAGCATGATCAGATTAGGTGGTTGTATAAGGACTAGATGACTTTCTTTTGTGATTGTATTTATTTCATTTTGGAAGATTGTACCTATGCTTAAAATGTCTGATGACTTTTCTTTTGATGGGTCAATGTTCCACTTTTTGATGTGACGGGGGGGG
>JBBPBS010000206.1:6504549-6522084 GCA_037974835.1 Cicer judaicum
GGGGGGGGGGAAAGTAGAGATTCTTGGGGCAGTGCTTTTGTACAGGTTTGCCGAGAATACCCCAAGGGTATGAGCTATGTCTGGTAGGCCTCATAGCCCCTGCGTATTTTGATGTTTGAATACTTTGGAAATATTTCAAAAACTATTTTGCTGCTTGTAAATATTTGTTCACTTTGTCGTGATATTATGACTTAAATATTTATCCAAAAGTATTCCCTTGTTTGTTTCTTTGTTTTTTTTTTTATAAAAAATACACTCGCGCTATTAAAAATCGGGGTAATACATAGATGGTTTATTTTTAATTCTTAGTGCCATAAGAATTTGGGCTAAGGGTTTGTGGTTCGGCGTAACCCAACCCATATGAAATAGTTGAAATTTGGGCAAGGGGTTTGTGACTTGGTTTATTATTTTATTTTTGTTGATCAAGATTAACAAAAAAAAAAATTGATTTTTCATCCTTTCTATTCTTCATTCAGACCCAACATTTCTTAACAATCTCCATTTTAAATTTTTCCTAAAGTCCATAACTGTTCCATACTCAGTAATAATAAGTAGAAAAAAAAATCTAACTCACAAACCATTTACAAACAAGATTCTGTAAATAGAAAGGAATACTGGAATCGTAGCCACCATCACTGTCACAATTCATCTTTCAGTGCATCAAAAGATTAGACTTTTGTACAAGGAAGAAAAGCGGCTAAGTTAAAGACTTTTTCCTACACAAATTATAGTTAGACCGTTGATTGGATGACATGAAATTAATATTTATGATTGCTTTCCTTTTAAAAGGAATAAATGTAGACTAATGAATTAAAATAATAAAACCTCAATATTTTACGTTGAGTTTGATATGTAATATATAATTTTTAAGAAGTAATGTATGAATTTTTATGATATATATGAAAAAGTCTTAATTTTTATGATTAATTTGAAGTAAAATATGAATTTTTATGTTATATGTGATAAAGTTTTAATTTTTAAAGATGAATATGAAATAAATTTTAAATTTTTGTTATATGTAATTAGATTTTATTTTTTATGATGAATACGAAATAAAGTTTGAATTTTTATGTTATATGTGACAAAATTTTAACTTTGATGATGTATATAAGTTGACGTTTAAACTTTCTTGTTATATATGTTAAAGCTTTAATTTTTATGGTGTATATGAAATTAAGTCCCGATTTTTATGTGCATGCGGTGAAAATAATAATTTTTATGGTTATTTGTCCATGAATATATGATTCTCATGATAAGGATGTGTGGTATATGATCTTTGTGATATATGAATAAGATTATGATTTTAAAAAGTGATTTTTTGAATGCATATGACATGATTCTTAGTTGATTGTGTAGGAATATAGTTTTTTGATAATATATCGTCATGCCATGACATATGCATCTTCGTGAGAGTTTCCTTAGTGACATGTTTATTTTCTCTATTGGTATGAGTGATTTTTTCTGTGTGAAAGTTTCCTTAGTGAGATGTTTATATTTGGATCATATAGTTTTAGAAGCATGCATTACACATAATTGTTATACAATTTATCGGTTTGCATTTTTTTTTTTAAATTGGAAGTTTACATTTATATGTTTTGTGTAATTTTTCCCTATGTTTAGCTTTGGTTTGATGTGGATGATGGAAAGAAATGACCCTTAAAACAACATTTCAGGTACTAATGAATTCAAAGAGATTCAAGAGTAGTTGATGAGTATTGTTGTGTGGCGAAGATAGGGATAAAAATGAGTTTTTCATGATAATTTTATAATAATAGAATTGTCGCGATATTTCTAAGTTTATTTTTAATTTTTTGTCACCAATCTTTAAAATGCACTAGAATTATAATAATACGGAAGTGGGTTGCCTTTCGTTAGGAATAATTGCTTTAACTTTGAATTAATATTTTCTTAATAATATTAAATAAACATGGTTATTACTAATTATTTAAATGAATAAATACTAGGTATTCTTACTAAAAAAAATTATCATAAATTTTTTGAAGCAATAAGTATTTCAAGTAATACTTTGGATTCAAAATTTAGATTCAAAATACTTTGGAATTTTAATAATATTAAATAAATGTGGTTGTCCACAATTAACGATTTTCTTAGCGACACTTCAATCTTATGTATGAAACTAAAAACCATTGACAACATAAATTGGCCAAGTATGAACCTTCCTCTTAGGACCATTTGCTAGTGGTGTAAATACAAAATTTTCACCAAGTTATTTTTATCATGTACCTATTAATAGGCAAAATAAACTTATTATATTCCACAATTGCAAGATAAATCATGTATTATAGGTGAAATATAATTGTTGAAATCGCTAGACACTTACATATGTTTGAAACCAAATTGGAAATATAGATGCAATTGTACCATCCACTTCTGTTTGACATGTATTTGGATCATATGCTTTCAAATATTGCACAAATCATCTAACATATATATATATATATATATATATATTACTCAATATATGGTTGAACTTCTTTCCAATTTTAGTAGGATATGAAAATGTGCAACAACTAATTCTATATAACTAAAATACCTACTCTTACAAGTTCAAGTTGAGCGACCACAATGATTAATAATTGATAAAGTTTGTTGAACTACATCATGTTTACCCCCATCATCATTGTGATGGGGGATATAGACCTCAATTTAGCAGAATTTATGAAGAATAAAACTATTCTAACGATATTGGTAAACAGTTTATAAAATTCAAATTTTAATAATCAAAAGATTAACCACAGTCCCAAATATCACTACTAACAGAAGATTAACAATAAAAAGTATTGTCTAATAGAGAATGCAACAGATACAAGAATTGGTCAACAGATTGATCAAGATACAAGCATGCCAAATCAACAATTTAAGCAATGTCAATTAATAAAGAATTTAACTATTGCATGCAATCAAGATTAATCAAATAAGCAATGCAGAAATAAAAGAGATAAGGGTAGGAAATTGTACACGACAATTTTTATACTGGTTCGGCCGTCTGTTAGACAGCCTACGTCCAGTCCTAAGATCAAACCGATCTTAGCCTTTTCCAATAGAATCTTGTAGAGTCGTTTTACATATGTTCCAGCGCTCACCGCCTATCAATCTTAAAACACTCCCCCTATTCTATCTTTCACAACCATTGTATCCCAGAGTTCTTCTCCGAACTCTTCCAAGATCACATCAAAGTTTCTTCTTGATGAGACCTCTCAACACAGAAGATAACTACCAGTTTCACCACTGGATTTTTCAACGTTCTTGTTTACAGAACTTTTGTTACAAAAAATCTAAAAAGAATATACAAAATTTCTCAAGCAATCTTCTTCTCAAGTTCTCTTTCTCAAGCAATCTTTTTCAGGTCTCTATTGATCACGAAGGATGGTTGGTTCAAGTCTGAAAAAGTAATATTCAAAGTTTGTTATCAGTTCTATGAGTTATGAGGTTATGAGATTATTATTTCAGTTGTTGTGAGAAGAAGTAAATGAAAAATATTTATATAGTTTCTGCAAAAACAACAGATGAATCGATTTACCAAATCGATTCATTAATGTAATAAAACAGGCTCAATCGATTTACCAAATCGATTTCGCGAATCTTGTTTTTCTTGAATCTTGAAACTACATAAACTAATCGATTTACCTAATCGATTATTTTAATCCACTTTTCAGAACTTTAAAAGCAATTCATAATGGAATCGATTTGCCTAATCGATTTAAGATGTTTTGTTCCAACAACGAGATCAAAACAATCGATTACTCAAGTCGATTCATTAAAACACATAATCGATTCATTAATGCACATAATCGATTTGGCCATAGGCTAAGTTTCCTCTGTAACTTAAAATATTGTTCCAATCGATTTTGCCAATTGATTGCACTGGTCTCAAGGACTCAGTTGATTTTGTCAAATCGATTAGCCAAATCAATTTACTCTATTACAGGGAGTTAGCTTATTTCATGCTAATCGATGTGTCAATCGATTACGTAATTTGTTTCTGAAAAGAGATGTACTAGTTGGTTCATCCAATCGATTTACCAAATCAATTGATGCCAAACTTGTTAATTAAGAAATTTGTTTCAATGGATTGTGCCAATCGATTGTGTTTATTACAGACCTTGTTTATTTTGAGACCTTTTTTGAAATCGATTTGCCTAATAGATTATTTAATAAATGGCTTGGCTCTATAACTAGCACAATCGATTTTGTCAATCGATTTAAATAATCAGATTAGTATATGTGATTGGAACAATCGATTTTGCCAATTGATTAGCATGCTAAACGGCTTGCCTCTGACTTGCACAATTGATTTTCATTAAATGTGCCAGTCGATTTGCCTAATCGATTGCTTAATCACATACTACACATTTTCGTACAACCCTATTACAAAATCGATTTGCCTAATCGATTTGCTTAGTGAATTTTCCAACTTTGGTGATTCCTTGAGTTGGAAGCAATTGTCTCAAGTATGTAGGGTTGAGTTGTTGTTCCTGAAACTTCACTCAATTTAAAATGTTAGATTTATCTCATGATGTATGTTTGTCAATAATATCGAAAATGTACTTATGTCTAACATTCTCCCCCTTTTTGATTAAGTGACAAACAAGCAATTTTAACTTGAGATATATTTCAAGGAATGACAATAGAATTACAAAAACAGAGAAGCTCCCCCTGGATTTGAGCAGTCATGCTGTTCACACTTTGGAATTAGGGTTAGAGCTAACAAAAAACAAAACAGATATGAAATATCATGCATTATCAATGCCATGTAAATGCTATGTAACAGTATCAAATCGTATCAGAGCAGCTAAAAAAAAAAAAAAACAGATCTGAAATATCATGCATTATCAATGCATTATCAATGCATTGTAAATGCTATGTAAGAGTATCAGATCGTATCAGAGCAGTTTGCAACATCACTATGTAGCAGTATCAGAACAGTTTGTTTGTCAATATCAGAGCAACTAATATTAGAGCAAATTGATCAACTGTAGCAGTATCAGAGCAAAATTGATCAGAGCAAAAGCAGTATCAGAGCAAAGTTATCAATATCCGAGCAACTAATATTAGAGCAAATTATCAGTTTTGTAGCAACACTGGAAGCAGTAAATTCATATCAATACCATGTAAAAAGTGATACAAGTTAACAAGTTATAAATTTTCTCCCTCTTTGTCAGTTAATCCAAAAAGGAGTAAAGGAGAGAACATGAAAGGAGAAATCATCAACAACAAATTTCTCCCCCTATGTTAGTAACAAAAAGAACATTGGTGATGGCTTCAGAGCAAAACAAAAAATCAGATTAAAGCAGATTATGGCAGATTGTAGAAAACCAGCAATATAGATCAAACAATTAAACATAAACTCAGTTGTCATATATTTCAACAGAAAAGTACATGGAGTAGGAGCATTACACAGGAATAGCAGAGCATCTCAGTACAACAAAGAACCTAAAACCGAAACACCTAGATTGGGCTGTTCCTCACTAGTAGCTAAGGTTGAGGTAGAGACCGCTGTATTACCCTCAGCAGGTGTCTCCTCAACATGAGGTTCAACACTATCTAATGTCGTGGGATGTGGTTCTTCAGCTGCTTGTCGGCCAATCTCAGCAACATCACTAAAGGACAGTTTAATGCCTAGATGTTCCTGGATTGCTGCGACATCCTGCGCAACCGAGTTCAGATCAGCTTGAAGCTTTTCGAGAGCAGCTTCAATCCTTGAATTTGACGCATCCACTTTGGTGTTGTGAGCTGCCTGTGTTGCCATAAACTCCAGCAATTTGACTAAGACTTCAGAATCTGCTGCAACTGGCTCAGCAGCTGGTCCAGAATTTTGCTAAGCTTGTTCAGCATTAGATTGAGGTCTTTTCCAAATGCCATTCACCCTTCTCAGCTGCATTTGGTTCACAATAGACCCACCAAAAGAAAGGGTGGTTTTTGACAATTCTTCATTAGCGAATGACACCTTGAAGTGCTTCAAAATCTTAGTAATTAGCTGTGGGTATGGAAGCACTAGCTTTCCCTGTGCAGCTTCCAACATGTGCCTCAGGACAATCCATGCCCAGCTCATCTTAAGCTCCTTGCACAGTCCCCACAGCAAAGTAATGTTCATCCTTTGGACAACTGCATGATTACCGGATCGTGGAACAAGCATCCGGGTGAGAGCATACATGAGCATTCTTTGCTGAACCTTCATTTGGCCGATTGGCAGTGAAACCGTTTCATCAAAGCCATCGACCATCAGGTCCTGTACTGATGTGTGTCTCTCTAGTGAGGCTTCCCAGCCTTCATCAGCTGCATTAGCTTCAGAGCTTCCGTCGATCGAATTTCCATGATATGGCAGTCCCGATAACTTCGAGAAGTCGTCATAGGTCATGGAAATCTTCTTTCCTTTAACCACATCTTTGAATCCGATGTCATTTATTTTGAAGGTTGAATAGAAGGCGCGAATCAGATTAGGATAGATGTCTAGAGAGCAAGATAGAAAATCTTCTAAGCCATGAAACCGTAGATGGTTTTGAAACGTGAAACCATCTTGGTCGAAGTACGAAAAATATAAGGTACGGGCTTCATGTATTTTCCTTTTAATGAAGGCAGGAGGTAGTTGAAGCTCTTCAACTTGTTTATCCTTAGTAGTTGGTGCCTTCTTTTGTGGAGTAGTGGAAACACTCTTCTTCTTCTTTTGAGTGATTTCTTTCATAGCATCAGCAAGCAACTTCTCAGTAGGTGGCTCCTTTCTTTTCTTTGATTTGTCTTGATTGGTGGAAATGCCCTTGCCTTTGTCTTTTGCTAAAATTTTATGAGTACGCACATAAACTCTTTTTCACATAGTTGGAGGTGGTGAAAGAGTTCTCCCACTAGATGAAGAAGATTATGAAGGAGTGTTTGGTGATGTACGTTTAACACGAGCCATTTCAAGTAGTTTTGAAAATGTAACTTAGATAGAATATCAGAGATAGAGAGTTTAGGTGGATTGGAATCTGAGAATCAGCAAAGGTTTGAGAGAGTATGCAGAGGTTTTAGGCGCGAAATCGATTTAGGGTTTGAGAGAAGTGAGCAGAATCGATTGTCAACTGTTCCTTTTATACTTTCAAGCGCGTAATCGATTGGGCCAATCGACTAAGTTACCGTTGCTGGGGAAGACCAATCGATTGAGTCATTCTGAGTCTGTAACGGCTAGTAAAAACACCTTACAACGGTCATATTATCAATCGATTTCCAAATCGATTCCCTTATTTACTAAATCGATGTCCAACATCCATTGCCATATCAGTTCTGGAACTTTCTATCAGTTCAGAAATATACTCATCTCAGCATCGATTTACCAAATCGATTCTTTTGAGTTAAGATTTCAAACAAATTGAATCAATCGATTTCCCTAATCGATTCTTGTGGTAGAGTCTGGAAAATTTCCTCAACTTTGATGTCTGGGGCCAAAGTAATCGATTTTCCAAATCGATTCTTTAAACTATATACTAAGTGGTCACTCGATTATCCAAATCGATTGGAAAGGAAATGTTAAAAACATTTGAAGCTTCCTGGAATTAACAAATCGATTTACCAAATCAATTATCGTGTTTCTATTTAAAAAAATAGACACTGTATGGCATAAATCCATTTGAGCAATCGATTTTATAAAGCCTTTTTTCTGTGTGTCCACAGGATAATCGATGTATCAAATCGATTTGACACAGAGATCAGATCTCACTAGGATCTATGATACCTAGTTTCATCCTAATATGAAGGAAGCTTTCCTTTGGTAAGGCTTTAGTAAATATGTCAGCCAACTGATCAGCTGTAGAGACATGTTCAAGCCTTATATTACCACTTGGAAATTGGTCCCTAATGAAGTGATGCGTAATCTCAATGTGCTTGGTTCTAGAGTGCATCACTGGATTCTTAGTGATGCTAATTGCACTTGTGTTATCACACATGATAGGTACAGTTCCTAAATCAACATCGAAATCAGATAAGTGTTGTTTCATCCATAGGATCTGTGCACAGCAGCTTCCAGCTGCAATGTACTCAGCCTCAGCTGTAGAAAGTGCAATACTAGTTTGTTTCTTGCTAAACCAAGACACAAGGGAGTTTCCTAGTAAGTTACAAGTACCAGAGGTACTTTTCCTATCTAGTTTGCATCCAGAAAAGTCTGAATTAGAATATCCAACTAGTGTGCAAGTAGATCCGTTAGGATACCACAAGCCTAGAGTCTTAGTTCCTACTAGATATCTGAATATCCTCTTTACTGCACTAAGGTGAGACTCTTTTGGATTGGATTGGTATCTTGCACACATGCAAACACTGAACATGATGTCAGGCCTGCTTGCTGTAAGATAGAGCAATGATCCTATCATACCCCTATACCTTGTAACATCTACAGGTTTACCTTTCTCATCTCTATCTAAGTGGTTTCCTTGACTCATGGGAGTATCAATGGACTTGAAGTTATCAAAACTTAATTTCTTTATCAAATCATTGCAATATTTAGTTTGACTAATGAAAATGCCTTGCTTGCTTTGGTTAATTTGAAATCCCAAGAAATAAGATAGTTCACCCATCATTGACATTTCAAATTTACCTTTCATTAAGTTTTCAAAATCTTTGCACAATTTATTATTTGTAGATCCAAAGATTATGTCATCAACATAAACTTGGACCAACAAGATATCATTTCCATTAGTTTTTATGAAAAGTGTCTTGTCAACATTTCGTCTTAAAAAGTTTTGTTGTATGAGGAAATTGCTGAGCTTCTCATACCAAGCTCTTGGAGCTTGTTTCAATCCATAGAGGGCTTTTGTTAGCTTGTAGACATGATTAGGAAAATCAGGATTCTCAAAACCAGGTGTTTGGCTAACAAAAACTTCCTCTTGGATATCACCATTGAGAAAGGCACTTTTCGCATCCATTTGATAAAGCTTAAAGTCCATTATACATGCAAAAGCAAGTAGTATTCTAATGGCTTCTAACCTAGCTACAGGAGCATAGGTTTCATCAAAATCTATTCCTTCTTCCTGATTGTAACCCTTGGCCACTAATCTAGCTTTGTTACCAGTGATGACTCCATTCTCATCTAATTTGTTCCTAAACACCCACCTTGTTCCTATGATGTGCTTATTTTCTGGTTTAGGTACTAGAGTCCAGACCTTGTTTCTCTCAAATTGGTTTAACTCCTCTTGCATAGCAAGTATCCACTCACTGTCTAGTAAAGCCTCCTTAATGTTCTTGGGTTCAATATGAGATGTAAAGGCTGTAAGGTTACAGAAATATCTAAGGTTCCTCCTAGTTGCCACTCCTTTAGAGATGTCCCCTATGATGTTATCTATGGGATGGTTTCTATTAAACTTCCACTCCCTAGGTAACTCATCTACCCTAATAGGTTCAACACAGTCACTGTTGGTTGGAGGTGTAGTTTCCTTTGGTTCTATTGGTTCAGATTCTACAACTTCATCTAAAGAAGCATCAACCATACAAGGAGTGTTGTTTAAGTTTTCCTTACAAAGTTCATCAAACTTTACATGAACTGACTCTTCTATGGTTTTTGTTCTTTTGTTGTAGATTCTATAGGCTTTGCTAGTTTGGGAATAACCTAGAAAGATACCCTCATCTGCCTTGGGATCAAACTTACCTAGGTGTTCCTTGCCATTGTTTAAAACAAAGCACTTACAACCAAAGACTCTAAAGTAAGAAATATTTGGCTTTCTACCCTTGTACAACTCATAGGGAGTTTTCCTAAGAATTGGCCTAATTAAAACCCTGTTGACAACATGTGTGGCAGTGTTAATTGCATCAGGCCAGAAATACTTATGAATATTTGAGTCTTTAAGCATAGTCCTAGCTAATTCCTCTAAAGACCTATTTTTCCGCTCCACTACACCATTTTGCTGTGGAGTCCTAGGGGCTGAATACATATGATGAATACCATTCTGTTCACATTAAGTATCAAAAGAATTATTTTGGAATTCACCTCCATGATCGCTTTTGATGGACATAATTTTTTGAGTAGTTTCATTTTGTACCAAGTTTGCAAACTTTTTGAAAACAGAAAAAGCGTCACTTTTATGAGTCAGAAAGAAAGTCCAGGTGAATCTAGAATAGTCATCAATTAACACGAAACCATACAGATTACCTCCAAAACTTCTCACTTGGAATGGACCAAAAAGGTCCATGTGAATCAGCTGCAAAACCCTATTGGTTTTGACCATGTCTATTGGGGGAAACGAAGATTTGACAAGTTTACTTCTCTCACTTGAATCACATAATCTGTCCTTAGTAAACTTTTTATTGGGAAGACCTATAACTAAGTGTTCGCTAACAAGTTTATTCTAGTGATCTATATGAATATGCGCAACATGTTTATGCCATAACCAATTCTCATCAGCATTTGATAAAAGACAACAAACAGTACTATCAGGCACATCATTTAAATCTAGCATGTAAATATTGTTAACTCTATCACCAACCAGTTTGATACCTTTATCATCCTTATTCTCAATTATGCAAGAAAGTGGTGAAAAGCTTACTTGAAAACCATTGTCACAAAGCTGACTTATACTTAGAAGGTTGTGTTTTAGCTCTTCCACGTATAAGACGTTTTTGATAATTGCAGTTGATTTGCTGCCTATGTCACCAATACTGCAAATCTTACCCTTATTGTTGTCACCGTATTTAACAAATCCTCCATCTTTTAGGCTTAGGGACAGGAACATTGACTTGTCCCCTGTCATATGCTTTGAGCACCCACTATCAAGGTACCATTGGTGCCTTATGGATCTCAAGCATACCTGCAACAAAATCAGAATTTCGTTTTAGGTACCCAATATAAATTGGGTCCTGGGGGGTCAGTTTCAAACTTTGGTGTCTTGACCTTCCAAATTTGTTTACACCTTCTGTTGGCAAGTTTTTTAAATTTGCAATTGTACACAAGGTGTCCTTTTCTGCAACAGAAATGACATGTGACAACAGAGGACGCATACTGTTTTGGTTTAATAAAGACACTATGCATATGACTAGATCTACCATACTTCTGGTTATGTTTAACATTCCTATATCTAATTCCATGTTTATTGTGATTCTGTTTAACATGCATATTTGGTTTATAGCCTAGTCCAGATTTCTCATTGAAATTCCTTTGATTACCAAGAAGCATGTCTAACTGGTTTTTACTACTGTTAAACTTCTCTAGATCACTATGCAATGCATTAGTTTCCTTTTTCAGATTTTCATTTATATCCTTAAGGGACTCATGCTCAAGTTTAATCTCATAATACAACATGCATTTCTCTTCTAATAACTTCTTAGTACTAATCAGTTGTTTAATAGTACTAACATACTCATCATGTAATTCACTAAATGCATTTTGTAACTCATCATATGAAGGATCAGATGAACTTACCTCACTTTCTGAATCTGAGTCTGTTTTAGCCATAAGACATAGATTTGCTTGTTCTTCTTCGGAAGATGAAGAGGATTCGTTGTCATTATCGTTCCATGCAACATAAGCTTTTCTGGATTTAGGAGCTGATTCCTTGCCTTTGTTCTTTGCAGTTCTATTTTTGTTTTGCAACTTGTAACACTCAGACTTTATGTGGCCTGTTTTTCCACACTCATAACATGTTATGGTCTTGGTGTCATTTGTCTTAGAACCTGCTGGTTTTCTGAACTTGTTGTCTTTCTTTTTTAGAAACTTTTTGAACTTTTTGACAAGTAATCCAATCTCTGATTCTTCATCAGTTTCACTGCTTGACTCATCCGAGCATCTTTCTTGTTCAGCTTTTGATTGGTGTGCTTGAACTTTCAAAGACAACCCTTTCCTTTTCCTATCAGTCTGCTCAGATTCATTTAGTCTATGCAATTCCATTTCGTGCTCCCTTAATTTTCCAAAAAGCGTAGCAATCGCCATACTTCCAAGATCCTTTGACTCTGCTATGGCAGTAATCTTTGGCTGCCATTCTCTTGTTAAGCATCTCATGACTTTGTTGATCTATTGTTCATTGTCAACTACTCTGCGAAGTGCATGTAGGTTGTTGACTATATGCGTGAATCTCGTTTGCATGTCATTTAATGATTCGTCTTTCTTCATACTGAATAATTCGTATTCATGCATCAATGTATTTATACGGGCTCTTTTCACATAATTAGTACCTTCATATGTTTGTTGCAATGTGTCCCACATTTCTTTTGCAGATTTACAATTTGAAACCCTGAAAAATTCGTCAGCAGATAATGCAGAAGTAATAATATTCTTAGCCTTAGCATTGTAACCTACCTTTTTCTTATCATCCTCAAACCAGTCAGATCGGGGTTTTGGGATGAAAGAATTATCAGTTCCTGCAATTTTTGGCACATAAGGTCCTTCTAAAACAACATCTAATATATCTATGCTAGCTGCTTCTAGGAAGATGAGCATCCTCTCCTTCCACTACATATAGGCGGCCCCATTGAAAGCTGGGGGCCTAGCCAATGAGGCACCCTCACCTAGGAATTCTGAGGTCATGGCCTTTTTATGAGAATTACTGTAACAAAAAGTAGGCTCTTGATGCCAATTGATGGGGGATATAGACCTCAGTTTAGCAGAATTTATGAAGAATAAAACTATTCTAACGATATTGCTAAACAGTTTATAAAATTCAAATTTTAATAAACAAAAGATTAACCACAGTCTCAAATATCACTCCTAACAGAAGATTAACAATAACAAGTATTGTCTAATAGAGAGTGCAACAGATACAAGAATTGTTCAACAGATTGATCAAGATACAAGCATGCCAAATCAACAATTTAAGCAACGTCAATTAATACAGAATTTAACTATTGCATGCATTCAAGATTAATCAAATAAGCAATGCAGAAATAAAAGAGATAAGGGTAGGAAATTGTACACGACAATTTTTATACTGGTTCGGCCGTCTGTTAGACAGCCTACGTCCAGTCCTAAGATTAAACCGATCTTAGCCTTTTCGAATAGAATCTTGTAGAGTCGTTTTACATATATTCCAACGCTCCCCGCCTATCAATCTTAAAACACTTCCCCTATTCTATCTTTCACAACCACTGTATCCCAGAGTTCTTCTCCGAACTCTTCCAAGATCACAGCAAAGTTTTTTCTTGATGAGACCTCTCTACACAGAAGATAACTACCAGTTTCACCACTCAACGTTCTTGTTTACAAAATTTTTGTTACAGAAAATCTAAAAAAAATATACAAAATTTCTCAAGCAATCTTCTTCTCAAGTTCTCTTTCTCAAGCAATCTTTTTCAGGTCTCTATTGATCACGAAGGATGGTTGGTTCAAGTCTGAAAAAGTAATATTCAAAGTTTGTTATCAGTTCTATGAGTTATGAGGTTATGAGATTATTATTTCAGTTGTTGTGAGAAGAAGTAAATGAAAAATGTTTATATAGTTTCTGAAAAACAACAGATGAATCGATTTACCAAATCGATTCATTAATGTAATAAAACAGGCTCAATCGATTTACCAAATCGATTTCGCGAATCTTATTTTTCTTGAATCTTGAAACTACATAAACTAATCGATTTACCTAATCGATTATTTTAATCCACTTTTCAGAACTTTAAAAGCAGTTCATAATGGAATCGATTTGCCTAATCGATTTAAGATGTTTTGTTCCAACAACGAGATCGAAACAATCGATTACTCAAGTCGATTCATTAAAACACATAATCGATTCATTAATGCACATAATCGATTTGGCCATAGGCTAAGTTTCCTCTATAACTTAAAATATTGTTCCAATCGATTTTGCCAATCGATTGCACTGGTCTCAGGGACTCAGTTGATTTTGTCAAATCGATTAGCCAAATCGATTTACTCTATTACAGGGAGTTAGCTTATTTCATGCTAATCGATGTGTCAATCGATTACGTAATTTGTTTCTGAAAAGAGATGTACCAATTGGTTCATCCAATCGATTATTTAATAAATGGCTTGGCTCTGTAACTAGCACAATCGATTTAAACAATCAGATTAGTCTCTTTGATTGGAACAATCGATTTTGCCAATCGATTAGCATGCTAAACGGCTTGCCTCTGACTTGCACAATTGATTTTGAGTAAATATGCCAGTCGATTTTGCTAATCGATTGCTTAATAACAGACTACACATTTTCGTACAACCCTATTCCAAAATCGATTTGCCTAATCGATTTGCTTAGTGAATTTTCCAACTTTGGTGATTCCTTGAGTTGCAAGCAATTGTCTCAAGTATGTAGGGTTGAGTTGTTGTTCCTGAAATTTCTCTCAGTTTAAAATGTTAGATTTATCACATGATGTATATTTGTCAATAATATCAAAAATGGACTTACGTCTAACACATTGCGACCTACTTTATTTCTCAAAAATTGCAAACGAGGTTCAAAATAATATGAACAGAAATGAGAAGTCTCTTGACATAGATATGCATCACAAATTGACTCTTGTACATGTGATCCATTTTTAACTATTTTTTTCAACCTATTCAAGTACCTAAAAAAAATACATATAATATTAATCATTTGTAGGTTGAAAAATTTGAATAAGTACCTCTCACATGGATACATACAATGATATTGCACAGGACTCCCAATCTTGCTTCATAAGGAAGATGAATCATAATATGCTCCATGGAATTAAATAATGCAGGTAGAAAGACCTGTTCTAATTTACAAGTTGTAATCACTATGTTTTGTTCCATCAACAACAAATTGTGCACCCACAAAATTGTTGAGCACAAATATTTGAAAATTTTACTCAACTCGACTATAGGAGTCCACACATGATATGGAAGTTCACTAATTGGTAACAACCGCTTCATAAATAAATGACAATCATGACTTTTCATTCAAATTAATTTCTCTTATGTTTTGCTTACACATCTATGCGAATTTGAAGAATGTCCATAAGGAATTTTTAACTCAAAAATCCATTTATACACAACATTTTGTTGATCACTAGACAAAACATATTTGGCTTTAGGCTTTAAAACTTTTCCACTAGATTGTATGTGTAGCTCTAACTCCTTTCTTCGACAATAATCCTTCAAATCCATTCTTACCTTAACATTATTTTTCGTATTATCTTTGATGTCCATCATTGTACTGAAAATATTATCAAATACATTATTCTCAATATGCATTACATCAAGATTATGTCTAATTAAATTGGTTTTCCAATAAGACATCTCCCAAAAGATACTTTTTTTTTTCAATTATGAAACACTCCAAATCCATCACATATACATAGATCATCCTTGTTATTTTAGGGAGGTAACAAACTTCTTCTCCAACATCATCCCTAGTCACTCATTGTAGAGGCCGAGACTTTTCTATCGATTCTTGTAAAATACATCCTTATTTCTTAAGAAGAAAAATAAAATAAACCATTTGAGTAAGAAGTCAAAAACTTAAATTAAATAAATAAACAAATCTATTATATATATATATATATAAATATATATATATATATATATATATATATATATTTAAAACAGACTCCGCTGTCACCTCATCATATTTACTCCATGTATGTAAATATTTCCCACATTACCCAAAAAGTTGATGTGTACGTCTTGAGAGTTTGCTCTACTTAATTGCTAAATTCCTAATTTTATTTATTTTTCCTTCCACAATTTCATTTTCTCCATTCTAATTTTTTTAATCATATCTTATGCTTCTCTTCTTCCTTCGACAATTTCTTTAATCTCTATAATCCATGCGTCTGCTTCTCCTCTTCCTTCGACAATTTCTTTAATCTCTTTAATCCATAATTTCGTTTTGTCTTCTTTCCACAATTTCTTTTTCTGAATTATAATTTTTTTAATCATCTTTTACTTCTGCTCCCAATCCTCATCCTCCTCTCTCCACGGACCAATCCAGATCTACCCTCGAAAGTCTCTCTGTATTTTGGGAGCCAAGCATGCAAAGTTGCACAAAGAATCTTAAAAACTAATCTCAATTGATGGACAGGGTTAGGACCGTAGAACCACAATCTGATGTATGTCATTTCTTTTTAAAAAATCCCTATAATTATTGTTGATTTCATTATTGAGTTATTTATATTATATATGCTATATGTGATAAAATTAAATGTTGATATTTTAGAAACCTGTCAACTATTCATTCACTCATAAATACTGATTTCCTTAATTTGTTGTTTCAATTAAAACAGGAATTTGATGGAAAGAAGGTCATGAAAGATATTTGGAACCGTAGAACTGCAATATGTTTCTACCTTGTCATCCTCGACTGTCTCGCCGATTCATAATTTGAAATCATCTTCTTCGACGTCTCTCCGCGGTAACTCTTCGAAATCGTGAAATTATACCTAGATTATTATCAAATTGTATACATAAAACAAACCTCAAAATCTATTTGTTGTCATCTTACTATGCATTTTTTTTTATAAATTTTTTTTATAACATTATTATGCATTTCTTATTACTTTCAATTTATGTCAATAATCAATTATATGAGTAATATTTTACGTTACCAATCCTCATTTTACTTTCATACACAATTACGCCTAACTTTTCGAACTCGTGAAATCTGACTAATTATTATCAAATTATATGCATTTTTTTTATAAATTATTTTATAATATTATTAGTCATTTTTCATCACTTTCAATTTATGTCAATCAATTATATGAGTAATATTTTATGTTATCAATCTTCGACGTCTCTCCGCGGTAACTCTTCGAAATCGTGAAATCTTACCTAGATTATTATCAAATGGTGAGTAATATTTTACAGTATCAATTACACTTAGTATTATATAATGATTTTATGTGTTGAAAATTCAATTACTCATTAAATTCAATGGAAAAAAACCACCAAATCACTCATAAATATTGTCTTAAATGTTCTTTATTAAATTAGTTGTATTATCTCAACATGGTAACAATAATAAATCGGTATAAATCAAGTATCTCTTCAAAGAAAGTGACAACGTTCTTTTAGTCCTTCCACAGTAACTCTTCGAAATCGTGAAATCTTACCTATATTATTATCAAATTTAATACATAAAACTAACCTCCAAATCTATGTTGTTGTCACCTTATTATACATTTTTTAGAATTTTTTTTATAACATTGTAATACATTTATAATCACTTTCAATTTATGTCAATCAATTATATGAGTAATATTATAATGCATTTATAATATTTTACGCTATCAATTTATGTCAAGCAGTTACTTTCAATTTATTTCTCAATACTTTTAAATACATGAAAACTAAATTAATGCATATAGAATGAAAATCTATATACCTTCAAGGACATGAATTCAAATTCATATATAATTCTATATCTCAAAATTTCAATATCAACCGTATGAGTAAGCTATAAATATTTTACTCATAATAACATCATTAGATAAACCAAACAAGTCATAACATTTCACACTTGTATAATTCTACAAATAATTTTTCATTTTCAATATTTTTAATAAAAACATCAAATGAATTTTGAGAATAAATAAATTATATAATTATATAATATTATTAATATTATCATTTTATAAAATAAAAATATATATTCT
>JBBPBS010000206.1:6522552-6592986 GCA_037974835.1 Cicer judaicum
TATATGTAAATCTTTAATAAAATAAATGTTAAATTCTTGATGAAATATATTCAATAAAAAATTTATTTACAACAACTTCTCATGCCCGCAATTAAAATATCATACTAATAAAATAAATAAATTTAGACTACAGTACAATATAATTCAACCCTAACATTCTTTAAAATAAAAAAATATTAAATAGTCAATATTATTTTTAACTTTTTACATCTTATTTTTGGGTTTGTATTTTATATTTTATTTCAATAAATAAATACAAGTACCTTTATATGTTGAAAAACAAATTGACAATCAAAGTACAAGGAGATAAACAATTATCCTATATAATAAGTAATCATGCGAATTTTATAAAATATTTAAAAAAAATTAAATTAGATGATGGTGATAAACATGATTTTCCCTCATTTTAATTTTCTTAATCATACTCAATTATTACAAATCAATAGAGTAATATTATAAAATAACTATATTTATAATGCATAAAATATTATTTATAAAACTTATAAAATTAAATTAGTAACTTATAGTTTTAGGTTATAGAATCCTATCTTTTATAGTTACTTGTTTGTGTTTTTCTATCCTAGTGAAATTTCTCAATTATAAAACCTCTTACAATAATTACTAATTTTTTTTGCATCCATGGTTTTTCATGCCACAATTTTCTCAGTGAGATATTTGTGTTAAATACATTCAAGAAACTTGCTTAAGCCCTCTAAGCCTAAGTCTAATTCAGGAAGCAACAACAGAGGTAAACATTTTAGTAACCGAGACAAAAACATGTATAAGCACACAGCTCTTCTAAGTAACATTTGAAATTCAACTTCAAAAAATAAAAACAGGAAGTTAAAAAGATACATAAAAAACACACTTTTAGCAATGGATGACGTATGATAACCAGGAAAAAGAAAATTCCTAATTGATCATAGTAAAAATATGCAGCAATGGTAACCAATTGATAAAAATAAAAAAGTTGAACCACATATAGATTGGGAAGCAATAATGACGAAAATAAATTTCTTCCACCTACTAAACTATAACAGATAAAGTCACCTGACTAACATATTATTTGAGAAAACTTTGACAAAAACTTACACATTTAGAGAGGCTATTTAATAACAATATTCCAAAGTGTTGTAAATGCTTGACAAAGAAAACGTTAATATTTAAAACAAACAAAAACAAGGCCCAAAGTTTTACTCAAACATTTTAAAGTAACATTACAGGATGCAATGCAGTCTGCAGAGAACAAAATGTTTGATGTCAATAAACCAAATACTAGTATTAGTGAGAGGTAGCCAAATATATGTTTTTATAACTGCTAGAAATTAGTTTCATAGAACGAATGAAGGAAAATATCAATAAAGGAAATAGAAGCAAAATGATGATGTAATTTGAGAAATGAAATGAAGTCTTGATCCAAATCTTTGTAGTTGTAGCAATTTCATGAACAAATTTTCATTTAAGAAATGGGAATATAATGTGCATGACTGATGCTCCTTTCGTGGCTGATCCTTTTGTATCCAATGTTGTTTCATATTCTTCTTCTTAAAAATAGTATTTCTATGTAACTTATAAAATTGCATTTCAATATAATTAAATAAAACTAAAGGGGAGGATATACAAAATAATTCTAACTTCATTACCCATATAATCATAATTATCATTCTTTATGGATGATGCTTTTCTTTGTTAAATTTGAGAAAATAAAATTTGACAGCATTAAGAAATTAAAAAAAATCATAAAGAAATTTAACAAATTAAAAACACCATAAAACAACACATTCGGTTTGAAAACTTCTAATACACGTATTCCAAAATTTCTTACAAATTCTCATAATTTGAGAGCCTCAATTCTAATAACGCTACTATAAAAAACGAAAATGGAGACGGATATAATCTGTCTCTAAATTTAACAAATTCCGGAGCTAAACAACATAGAGATGGATTTGGAGACGGACATGTTTCCGTGGTTGGTTTTCGCGTCTCTAAGATGTTAGAGACGAATTTTTATCATCGGTCTCTAATCAAAGACGGAGTATGTCCGTCTCTATTAGAGAGGGATATATCATTACCGTCTCCAATAGAATTTAATTTAGTCAGTCTCTAGCTTATTGCATTCCGTCTCTATGGAGACAAATGTATATTCCGTCTCTAATATATTCCAATTTTTTTTTTTTATTAATCTCCCAAAAATCTATAACTATTTTCTACTTGAATATTTAAGTATCAATTTTTAAATATTAAATTTCAAATATATATATGACACTAGATTCTCACAAAAATTATATTTAGATCAACACCAATTTAACAACAATGTCATAAAAGTTCATATAACTCTTTCACACAAAAAACATTAACAATACACCATATGCAATCAATCTTTCAATTTGTTCAAAACATAACAAAAAATATTTGATTTAACAAAATATCTAAATGGAAGTAATCAGTGCATAAGGTTATCATCTATATCATCACACATCTCTTCATTTCCATTATCACCTTCTCCTTTCGGTTGAAGTGTAGAATGTTTATTACAGTGAGACATAATACTCTCAAACATCCGCTTCCAATGCGCCATCTATTTTTTTAATAACTTCTTGTTCAAGATTCTTTTGTTCAATTCAATTGTTAAAGCTTCAATCTTAGCTTCCATAGCAACAACTTTTTCTGATGATACATCACAAACTGTAGACGATGATTTTATGAATGCTTTGATTGTTGCAGCTTGAGATCCTAATCCAAATATGCGTCCTTTCTTGTTAATGCCTCCAAAAACTTCCATGTATATATTGTTATCAGACAATTGGCTACTACCGTCACCAATATGAGATTGTTTCTCAAACATTAGAGTTTGGTACATTTCCTAAAAAAAGAGTTACCATTAGTACATATATATCTATATCTATATTTATATTTGGTAAAGACATTACTTTAAGGATGGTGTATACATACAGCTATCTTAGCCTATTTTTCATTAAACCACTCTTCTGGTTTCCCTTTTGGCCTGTGAAGTCGCTCATAAACCTCAAAATTTGTTGCTTCTCTATTCAATTCCACCCTCTAAAAAAGTAACCAACAATCATTATGTTAGTATAAATATGATTAAATTGTCATTCAAACAATTAGATTATATTAGTATAAATATGATTACTAACCATTTTTTTGACATGTTCTCTCACAGTTATGGATCCTCCACTATGCACATTGTGTCCAAATTGAGATTGCCTATTTTTCTTATTAATCATAGAATTTTTTTGCCATGTCTGAGCTTTTCATTGAGCTTTCAATTGTTCCAAATTTTCTTCCCCAATCCAATCACCTGTATCCTCACCATTACGCACCTTGAACAAAGCATTTTTTAGGGCCAAAGATCCCCTAATGTTAAAGCTTTTTTTTAACATTTGCTTCATCTTTCTCAAGCCATTTGTATTTTGCCTATTTAAAAGAAATCTTTAGTATTAAATTAAAACATAAACAACATATCCAAAAGACATTAAAATAACTAAACATCTCAAGAAATATGATTTTGAAAAAGTTGTAATCTAAAACACATAATCATTATAGGAAGTTAGAATTGTCTTATAACCATGAATATAAATAAATAAATAAAATCAGAAATTGCACTATAATAGAATAAGTGGTGGTGGCCTAAATTGCACTAATCAGAAGTTACACAAATACCTTAAAGTCCTCTAACCAAGCACACATTGTGTAGTCATCCACACTATTCCAACATGACCACGCTCCTCCAAAATTTTCCTTGAATATTTTTGTGATAACACCTCTCACTTTGGATTCTGGTTCAAAGCTAAAAGTATAAGAAAAATAACTATGTTAGAGGCAATTTAATACATGCATCTATAGAACTACATTTATAAAATTAAAGTTACTTATTTCCAGGTGCCGATCTTATCCAAATTCTTCCATCTGCATCCTTGGAACCCCACTTGATGTTATCTAGTGTTAATGAAGATACCTCATTGTTTAGGTTAGCTTGTGACCCATCATCGATGGAAGGATCATGTGGCATATCTACGGATGTACCACTTTGTGAGATTGACAATGACACGGGATTGATACATAGGTATTTCGTATCGGTTGAGATATGGTTGGTGCATGCCTAGTTTTGGGATGAATGAGTGGGGAAGGTGTTGGTCTAGTTTGGAAATGAGGAGATGGGGCTGTTGTACAAATCTTTTTTTAATGGCTGCGATATAAGTGTTGTTGGCATAGTTTGGGAATGAGGAGATGGGACAAAGGTATCAGGTTTTTGTAATGGTTGCGATATGAGTGTTGTTGGTCTAGTCTGAGGATGAGGAGATGGAACAAATGCAATGGTTTTTTGTAATGGTTGAGATATAAGTGGTGGTCGCCTAATTTGGTGTTGAGGAGATGGGGTTGTTGTAGGGTTTTTTATTTTGTAATGGTTGAGATATTCCTCTACCTCTTCCCCTGCCTCTACCTATCATCTATAAACAATAAATAGTAATAAAACGATGTTAAAATAAGTTAAAATTATAATAACAGAACAAATCAAACTTCTAATTACGAAAAAAATTTGAAGTTAAATAAATTTACTACCATGCAAACATAGTTCTAACAAACTCAAAAAATACATAGTAAATGATTTGATTAATATTTGCATATAGAATAACTAAAATCTAATACATTCTATTCAGAATAATCAACAAGACTTTCTTCAAGATTGTCATTCGCAATTGTCACATGTGATTGTTGGATTGATTCATCTTGGTACGAAATATCTTTCTCCAGCTTAATAGCTCCTCTTGTTTGAATTGTGTTTCGTGCCTTGGTCTTAATCACAACCCACCAATCATTTTGTCCTTCAGGGTATTGTGTATAGTACACTTGCTTTGCTTGTTGTGCAAATATAAATGGGTCATAATATTTATATTTTCTAGATGCTCTGACTTCAACAATTCCATAGGTGTCTATCTTTGTCCCTTGATTCATAGTAGGATCGAACCAATCACATTTGAACAAAACCAACTTTTTTATTGGCCATCCTATATAGTAAACTTCCACAATATTAGTTAACACCCCATAATAATCACTATTTATTGTCTCGTTGTCACCTCCTTGAACAGATACACCACAATTTTTTGTACTTATAGAGCAATCATGGTCTTTTGTATTAAACTTATATCCATTTACATAATATATTGACCATTTATTGACTTTTTTCTTGGGCCCCCATGCCAAACTCCTCAAAAAGTTATCTTCAACATGGTTTTTTGATACCTATTTTGAAAATAGTCAAATTAATTTCACCTAATAAGAAAAGTGGATAATATTATGAAATTAGGAAGATCAAGTTCACCATACATATTCTTTAAACCAATGAGGAAATGATTTAGAGATTTCCTTGTCAATTTCTGAGTCGCTTACACCAAGTTCTTTTAGCAAATTTGTATACAGGCTACAATAAATTCACATGTTAAGCAACTTTATTGTTTTTCAAAGAAATCAGTAACTAAAAGAATAACATATAAAAGTGCTTACGACAAAAATGGCTCAACTTCTGGACAGTTAAGAAGAACATATAATTGTGCAGCTTTCATTTCTCTTTCTTCTAAGAATCATGAGGTGCATTTTCCAGAAGGACGTTCGGGATAATTAAATATAGACAGGGGTTGTGCAACAAAACAACCTTCACCTCCATCATCATTCCGTGGAACTCTTGTCCTCCTACACGGAACATCAGGTGGATAATAGTACGATGCAAATGTAGAGGTCTCCTCCACTAAGTATGCTTCACAAATAGAGCCCTCAATAGCAGCTGTGTTGGTGACTTTGTTTTTTAAGGTCCGAATAAACCTAATAAAAGTATTTGAAGAAATTAATACAATAAGTATTGCATAATAATTAATTAAATTTTTTTATAGATGACCCAACCTTTCAAAAGGATACATCCATCGGTATTGCATAGGACCACCAATCCTAGCTTCAAACGGAAAATGAATTGGAAGATGCTCCACAGAGTCAAAGAAACTAGGGGGAAACATTTTTTCAAGCTTACACAAAATAATTGGAATATTTTGCTCCATTACACGTATATTATCCTCTATTAGTAAAGGTGAACTAAACTCTCGAAAGAATTGACTAAACTCTGTAAGTGTGTTCCAAATTGGTTTTGGTAAAACTTTGAATGCAATTGGGAGCAAGTGTTGCAAGAACATATGGCAATCATAACTTTTCATTTCATATAACTTTGATTCTCGTACATCAACACATCTAGACAAGGTAGAGGCATACCTAAAAAAATAAATATATTTAGATATTATATTGTGATGAATTTTTGGTTTATCTATGGTTGATGATTTTAGACTAAGAACAAGAATTTATGATTGAACGGTGAAAGAAAATTTGTTTATAATTTTGGTCTCTTAAATCTTGACAAGTATGAATATGTAAGATGCATATTTAATACATTGATTTATTTAAAGTTGTTAAATAAATTATCATAAATATCAAGTGTATGTCTCAATGATAACGATGCTTCACGTGAGAAATTATTAAATCTAAAATTGATTGATTCATATTATATATGTATGATAGTATAAAAGTATTTGTCAATTTCTTGCTTATTTTGATATTAAAAATGGTTTGGACATATAATTTAAAAATTATTGTAAGTTGACAAATATTTATGGAAGAAACTGATAGAAAACCTTAATGATTGTATTCATTGTTTATTTTCTATTATGATACTTAATTGGATTTACTATAGAACATATTTATATATGAAACTTGAATTAACAAATAGAATTCATGGTGTATGTATCAGTTATAATATAACTATGAAGAAATAGTATATTTAATTGAAATGAAATGAATTCTTATTTATTAAGAAGTAGATGACTTGCATGTTTGGATCGACCTTCTGATATTTGATTATGATAAATTTTTATGATCATGCTTTGTTAACTTATGGTAGTATATATTTAATGCACTCAATGTTTTATATCTTGAATATAGATATATTGAAAAGAGAATTAGAAGTTTAAATTGAGATGCTTATTAAATATGGTAAAAGGTAGAATTACATAAAATTTTGTGTTTGTGATAATTGAAATGTTTATAAATTGTATGTGATGCAATATGAAGAGATTAAATAAAGGAGAGAAAAAAAAGTCATGGTTTGGTGATAATTGGTCAACACTATCAAGAATATAAAAGGTAATCGGATGCTTGATGTAAGTCATGACTTGTACCAAACCTGATATAACATATGTTGTTGGAAGATTAAGTCGGTATACAAGCAATCCATATAAAGAACGTTGACATTGATCAACACTATCAAAAATATAAAAGGTAATTGGATGCTTGATGTAAGTCATGACTTTTATCGGACCTGATATAACATATTTTGTTGGAAGATTAAGCCGGTATACAAGCAATCCGTGTAAAGAACGTTGACATGCTTCAAATAAAGTATTAAAATATTTGAACGGAGCAAATAACTATAGTTTAATCTATAGTGGATATCCTTTATACTTGGAAGGATATACAGATGTCAGTTGAATAAATCATGTTGAGGATCAAACTTCCACAAGTGGATGGACCTTCAACCTTAGTGGACGTGCAATTTCTTGGGGTTCAAAGAAAATAACTTGCATTATCGACACCACTATGGCTGCAAAATTTATTGTTCTAGTTGCAGGTAGTAAAGAGGCTGAATGGTTAAGAATTTGTTGTATGAGATACAAATTTGGCCAAAGTCAATGACACCAGTATCCATATATTGTGATAGTGAATACACACTATCAAAATCATATAACCAAGAATATAATAGAAAATCAATAAATATTGGTTTAATGCATAGCTATGTAAATGATTTAATGGAGTGATATGCATAGTGTTTGTAAGAATTGAAAAGTATCTTGCAGATCCTTTGTCGAAAGGTCTGACAAAGGGCATGATGTTGAAAACATCATTAGGGATGTGATTCAAGCTCATATGTAGATAATCACCAATGGTGGAAACGTCAACTCACACTTGAGTAGCATCAAGTCTTGAGTTCAATGATGAAAGTACACTATCAAGTCTTGACAATAGATACATCCCAAAGGATAAAAGTGGTAGGATGAGGTCTCCTCTTAATGGACATATAACATGTATTTGTTGGAGTGTATAATTATGGGTGCATTTATGATATAGTCCACCTATATGAGAATGAAGTGGGCCGCTTCATAGAGTTCAAGAGCTTGACTCTTAAATTCTCACGAAAAGGATATGAGACATAGGGCCTTATCAAATGTGTCATTTTTATAATTCGATCAATGGTACCGAGATTTCATGTGTAAGTTATGCACACTTGTTCTAATGAATGGTTGGTTCAAAGCTTGTCTACCAATCTATATGGGGATGAGTGAAAACATAATTTACTAAGTAATGGTTCAAATCGTAAGATACGTTTATCTGAAACCAAGAGATTTTTGGAATAACGGACTTAGATATATTTTGAAAATGGTGGGGGATTGCTAGGGAAATTTCCAAAATATATTTGGATTTTTCTAATAGCTATATTAATGTAGCAAAATTAAATAATTGAATATATCACTTAGTCAAGTGGTTGCAATGATTGGGTTTAATTCAAACCAATGCATCTATTAAGTTATCAAAAGTTGTAATCTTTCACAAGCGTTGTTTCACCAATTGGTATGATTTGAAGAGTTATTTTCTTTCACCAATTGGTATGAGTATCTCTATTAATAGAGATATTTTAGAGGCAGAAAGAACACAAGATAAACAACACAAATTCATGTTACATAAGTCAAAAATATTTCTGAGTCATTTCTTCTTTTCTCTAGTGCACGAGAGTAAATAAAGGAACTTTATTCCGTAAAAAACCATTGATCAATATGCTTGATGTGAATGTGCTGATGGTAATTCAGGCCTTAGTTTTATGAAAATGTATGCAAAAATATATCTATTCTAACAATATGCGCAGCAGTTTCATAAATTGTAAATTTACAAAACACAAGATTGCGGAAGGTTCCTAATAATCAATTCTAATGAATGTAAAACAATATCAGTTATTGATTATATGGAGAAATGCATCAAAACAATTTGTATTCAAGATATTGATTTACATGCAGCCATGTCAAAACAATTTGTCATGCAAAGTTATTTATCACAGAATCTTTATCATGCATTCAATCAATATCAAGAACACAATAATTGCAGAAATCTAAACGAGATAAGCGAAAGAAAAGTGTACGCAGATATTTATACTGGTTCAGCCGCTTTGTGACGGCCTACATCCAGTCCTAAGATCAAACCCGATCTTAGCCTTTCCAATAGAATGTCTTAGAATCAGTTTTCAGATGTTCCAGCTCCTCGCCTATCAATCTTAAACTATTCTTTTCTATTCTAATCTTCTCTCCTTGAATCCCAGAGTTTATCTCCCACAAACTCTTCCAAGATTTCAGTACAGTGTCTTTTTGATGAGATCCCTCAATCACAAAAGATCACTACCAGTTGTAATTGGATTTTCTCAAAGTAATTTGATTACATAATTTGAATTACAGAAATTGCAATAGATCAAATATACAACGTTCTTGATCTTCATTCTTCTCAAAGTTATCTTTCTCAATTTTGTCTTTTTCAATCCTTGTTAATCACCACTGTAGATTGTTTTAAGGCCGAAAAAGATATTTAAAGTAATATCAGTTGAGAAAGGAGTAGTAGTATTGTGTATGTTTTGAAGGTGTATTGTCAGAATTATTATTCACAAGTTATGAGAAGAAAAGACTAAATGCAGTTTATATAGTTTTAGAAAAAACAACGTGTCAATCAATTAGGCCAATCGATTTCTTAAAGTTGTAAAGCATGCTAATCGATTTGTCCAATCGATTTCGCGAATCTTGTTTGTCTTGAATCTTAAAACTGCACATACTAATCGATTTACCTAATCGATTAGTTTACCTGAGTTCTTCAGACTTGGATGGATGTCCATATTTGAATCGATGTACACAATCGATTTGTGGTGTTTTGTTCCAACAACGAGATCAAAACAATTGATGTGCCCAATCGATGCAACCATGTACATAATCCTTAATCCATCACTATTTCTAAAAACTTTTGTACCAATCGACTTGGTCAATCGATTTCACTGGTTCCAGAGACACAGTGATTTGCATGAATCGATTTGCCCAATCGATTTGACAAGATACATAATTGATTTAAAACAACATAATCGATGTGTCTAATCAATTGTGGATTTAAGTCTGAAGCTCGTTACATTGTTTGGTTCATTCAATCGATTTACCCAGTCGATTGATGCCAAACTTATTTCAACAGAAATGTTTTAGTGGATTGTGCTAATCGATTGCGTATGTCCCAGACCAAATTCAACAGAAATGTTTTAGTGGATTGTCCAATCGATTTGCTCATTGTTGGTTTGGTTCTGTGACATTCGAAATCGATTATGCCAATCGATATAGACAATTAACAATACAGATATGATTGGCTTAATCGATTTGCCAAATCGATTTAATTGTAAGGCAGACTACTGACTTGCACATTTTAATTTCAGTAAATATACCAATCGACTTGTCTAATCGATGTGAGCAATCAGTTCAGTCCTGGTGAATTAACCAATCGATTTGCCTAATCGATTTGAGGCTAACTGGCTCTCTGACTTGCACAATTTATTTTCTGATAGATGTACCAATCGATTTGCCTAATCGATTGATATCATACTTAAATGTGCAAATCGATTGTGCCAATCGATTGCTTAATCCCAGACTGCATAATTTCATTCAACCCTGTTACAGAATCGATGTGACTAATCGATTTGCCTGTGAATCTTCAAGCTTTTGTTGATTTCTTAAGTTCCAAGCAATTGTCTCAAGTTTGTAGGGTTGAGTTGTTGGTCCTGAAATTTTTCTCAGTTTACAATGTTAGATTTATTTAATGATGTATGTTTGTCAATAATATCAAAAACGAACAAATGTCCAACAATCTCCCCCTTTTTGATTTAAGTGATAAACATGTAATTTTAACTTGAGAAATATTTCAAGGAAACACAATTTAATAACAACAGTCTAGTGAAGCTCCCCCTAAATCTGAGTGTTCATGCTTTTCATATAGAAAAAAAATAAGGGTTAGAGCTAAACCTAACTGAAAAACATGTATCAGAGCAATTTGCAAATGGATTGCATATCAGAGTGAATTAGGGTAAATGATACAAAGTGTAGCAGAGCTATTATCAGAATATATTGTCAGGCTTAACAAGTATCAGAGCATATATATAGATTGCAGCATAATATTACAAGTTTAAATTTTTTTTTCTCCTCGTTTGTTAGTTAAGTCAAAAAGGGGTAAAGGAGAGAAAAACTCAGAACTGAGCTCCCCCGGAGTTGCTAGCTAAAACTGAAAATGTAAAAGATTAGCAACAGGAGCAGTTTGGAAAACAAATTGTAAAACAAATGCGAAAGTAAACCGGATTATGGCACGTACTGTTAATGAAATGCAACACACGAAATAATCAAAAAGTCAGGTGAATATATTCATTCATTCATAAGCAAATTACAAAGAAAGTGCAGAGGTACAAAAAGAACAACAAAAAAACTAAAATCCTAAACATCTAAGGTATGCTGGTCCTCATTATTATTTGGGGAAGAGGTTGAGACCGCTGTATTATCCTCAGCAGGTGTCTCCTCAACATGAGTTGCAGCAACCTCGGCATGTTTCGGAGTTTGTTCTTTAGTTGCCTGTCTTCCAATCTCAGCAACATCACTGAAAGACAACTTAATGCCTAGATGTTCCTAGATTGCTGCCACATCCTGTGCAATCAGAGTTAGATCAGCCTGAAGCTTCTGCAGAGCATCCTCCATTCTTGTGTTGTGAGCAGCCTGCGCTTCCATTAACTCGAGCAGTTTGGTAAGCACATCAGAGCTGGCTGGAACAGACTCAACAGCTGGCGGTCCAACACTTTGTTGGGTTTGTTCAGCACTAGCCTGAGGACGCATCCAAACTCCATTTACTTTGCGCAGCTGCATCTGATTAACAATGGATTCACCAGATGACAAGATGGTCTTGGTCGACTCTTCACCTTTGAACGAAATCTTGAAGTGCTCTTGAATTTTTGTGATTAGTTGGGGGTAAGGAAGTACCAGCTTCCCTTGTGCAGCTTCCAACATATGTCTGAGGACAATCCATGCCCAACTCATCTTGAGCTCTTTGCACAATCCCCACAGCAGCACAATGTCTAGGCGTTGGATGACAGCATGGTTTCCGGATCTTGGAACAAGCATCCGGGTCAGAGCGTACATCAGCATCCTTTACTGAACCTTCATTTGGTCAATAGGTAGTGCCACTGACTCAGCAAAACCCTCAACCATTAGGTCCTGCACTGCTGTATGACGATCCAGAGATGCTTCCCAGCCTTCATCCGCAGCGTCGGCTTCGGAGCATCCGTCCACAGAATTTCCATGATAAGGCAGTCCCGAGAGACTCGAGAACTCCTCAAAAGTCATGGAAATCTTCTTTCCTTTGACTGTAGCTTTGAATCCCACTTCACTCATTTTGAAAGATGAGTAGAAGGCCCTAATCAAGTTAGGATATGAATCTAGTGAGCAAGAGAGGAAGGCTTGTAAATCGTGAAACCGTAGATGATCTTGGAAAGTGAACCCGTCTTCGTCGAAGTAGGCGAAGTCCATGTAGCGTGCTTCGTGTATTTTCCGTTTAAGAAATGCCGGAGGCAGTTCAGGAACTTCTACAGGCTTGGTTTTTGCTGGAGCCTTCTTCTGTGGAGAAGAGGGAGTGCTTTTCTTCTTCTTCTTCTTCTTGCTAGCAATTTCCTTCATTACATCAGCAAGAAGTTTTTCCGTAGGCGGCTCTTTTCGCTTGTTGGTCTTCCCTTGATCAGTAGCAATACTCTTGCCTTTATCTTTGGCCAGAATTTTGTGAGTAGGGATTGGAACTCGTTTAGTCAAGGTAGGAGGAGGTGATGGAGTTCTTCCACTTGATGATGATGATGATGGAGATGGAGTTCTTGGTTGGGTTTGCTTCACTCTTGCCATTTTAGTGTATGTAAGATAGTAGAGAGTAGGATAGGAGGAGATGATGAACAGTGCTTGAAACACAAGGTGGATGCAAGAAATTTTGAGGCTGAATCGATTTAGTGTGGGTTAACTGTGATGAAAATCGATTGAACACTGTTGTATATATACTCACTGAAGTGCAAATCGATCGGGTCAATCAATTTATCCTACCGTTACTGGGGAAGTGAAAAGGGTAAAGTAATAAGTGATGTAACGGCTAGTAAAAAATACTCCAACGGTAATATTGCTAATCGATTGCCCTAATCGATTAGTAGTTACCAAATCGATTTCCCAAATCGATTTCGAGCTTGTTCCTTTCTCTGTCATATTAGTCCAGAATGTAACTTGTATCAGCATCGATTATCCAAATCGATTCCTTTCACTGGAAATCTCAAACATAATAGACACAATCGATTTCCCTAATCTATTTCGCGTGTTCAAACTGAGACAAATAGATATATTATGGGTCAAATCGACGTGGGCAATCGATTTGGCACATAATTCAGATCTCACTTGGATCTATTATGCCCAGTTTCATCCTGATGTAATGGAAGCTGTCCTTTGGCAAGGCTTTGGTGAATATGTCTGCTAACTGCTCAGTTGTGTTGACATATTCCAGCTTGATATTCCCACTTTGAAACTGATCTCGGATAAAGTGATGCCGAATTTCAATATGCTTGGTTTTGGAGTGCATCACTGGATTCTTAGTGATACATATAGCACTTGTGTTATCACACATGATAGGCACGGTTCCTAAGTCCACACCGAAGTCCAATAAGTGTTGTTTCATCCAAAGAATCTGAGCACAACAGCTCCCGGCTGCTATGTATTCCGCTTCGGCAGTAGAAAGTGCAATACTCGTTTGCTTCTTGCTAAACATGGAACAAGAGAGTTTCCAAGTATGTGACAAGTGCCTGAGGTACTCTTTCTGTCCAACTTACATCCAGCAAAATCTGAGTTCGAAAAACCAACCACTGAACATGTAGATCCTCTGGGGTACCATAAGTCGAGATTCCTAGTTCCTATAAGATATCGGAAAATCCTCTTAACTGCACTAAGATGAGATTCCTTAGGATTTGACTGAAACCTGGCACACAAGCAAACACTAAACATAATGTCAGGCCTACTTGCAGTAAGGTACAGTAAAGATCCTATCATGCTCCTATACTTGGAAATATCTACTGGTTTTCCCATCTCATCCCTGTCTAGGTTGCTAGCTGAACTCATTGGTGTATCAATGGATTTGTACTTATCAAAGCAAAACTTCTTTATTAAATCATTGCAATATTTTGTTTGGCTAATGAAGATTCCAAGCTTGCTTTGATTAATTTGAAATCCCAGAAAATAGGAGAGTTCTCCCATCATTGACATTTCAAATTTACCTTTCATTAAAATTTCAAAGTCTTGCAAAGCTTGTTATTGGTTGATCCAAATATTATGTCATCAACATAAATTTGGACCAACAATATATCATTTTCATTAGTTTTTATAAAAAGGGTTTTGTCAACATTGCCTCTTACAAATTTTTGTTGAATGAGAAAAGTGCTTAGTTTCTCATACCAAGCTCTAGGAGCTTGTTTCAATCCATAGAGAGCCTTTGTTAGCTTGTACACATGATTAGGAAAATCAGGATTTTCAAAACCAGGTGTTTGGCTAACAAACACTTCCTCTTGGATGTCACCATTGAGAAAGGCGCTCTTCACATCCATTTGAAAGAGTTTGAAGTCCATGATACACGCAAAAGCCAGTAGGATTCTAATGGCTTCTAACCTAGCTACAGGGGCATAGGTTTCATCAAAATCTATCCCTTCTTCTTGATTGTAACCCTTGGCTACTAACCTTGCTTTGTTTCTAGTGATCACACCATTCTCATCTAGTTTGTTTCTAAACACCCATCTTGTTCCTATGATGTGCTTATCCTCTAGTTTAGGTACTAGAATCCAAACTTGGTTTCTCTCAAATTGGTTCAACTCCTCTTGCATAACAAGTTTCCAGTCAATATCTAGTAAGGCTTCCTTAATGTTCTTAGGTTCAATCTGAGATGTAAAAGCTGTAAGGTTACAAAAATGACTAAGGTTTCTCCTGGTTGCCACTCCTCTAGAGATGTCCCCTATGATGTTATCTATGGGATGGTTTCTATTGAACTTCCACTCCTTAGGTAACTCATCTACTGTAATAGGTTCAACACAGTCACTATTGGTTGGGGTTGCAACTACCTCTGGTTCTAATGGTTCAGATTCTACACTATCATCCAAAGATGCATCAACTATAGAAGGAGTTTTGTTCAAGTTTTCTTTAAAAAATTCATCAAACTTTACATGAACTGACTCTTCTATGGTCTTTGTTCTTTTGTTGTAGATTCTGTAGGCTTTTGTTGTAGATACCCTCATCTGCCTTAGGATTAAACTTACCCAGGTGTTCCTTACCATTGTTCAAAACAAAGCACTTACAACCAAAAACTCTAAAGTAAGAAATATTTGGCTTTCTACCCTTATATAACTCATATGGAGTTTTCCTATGGATTGGTCTAATCAAGACCCTATTGACAACATGTGTGGTAGTGCTAACTGCGTCAGCCCAGAAAAATTTAGGTACCTTGGAGTCCTTAAGCATGGTCCTAGCTAATTCCTCCAAAGACCTATTTTTCCTTTCAAGTACACCATTTTGCTGTGGTGTCCTAGGGGCTGAGTACATGTGATGAATACCATTCTGTTCGCAATATGTATCAAAAGCATCATTTTGGAATTCACCTCCATGATCGCTTTTGATAGACATAATTTTCTGACTTGTTTCATTTTGTACCAAATTTGCAAACCTTTTAAAAATAGAAAAAGCTTCACTTTTATGAGTCAGAAAGAATGTCCATGTGAATCTAGAATAATCATCGATTAGCACAAAACCATACAAATTGCCACCAAAACTTCTCACTTGAGAAGGACCAAAGAGATCCATATGAAGCAGTTGCAAAACCTTATTGGTTTTGACCAAGTCTACTGGGGGAAAAGAGGTTTTGACAAGTTTACTTTGCTCACAAGCAGCACATAACCTATCCTTAGTAAACTTCTTGTCAGGGAGTCCTATGACTAGTTGTTTGCTAACAAGTCTATTCAAATGATCAATATGAATGTGTGCAATACGTTTATGCCATAACCATGTTTCATCAGCATTTGATAATAAGCAACAAACAGAATCAGTAGGTACAACAGTTAAATCTAGCATATAGATATTGTTAACTCTATCACCTACCAATTTCATGCTTTTATCAGTTTTGCTTTCAATTGTGCAAGAGAGTGGTGAAAAGCTTACTTGAAAACCGTTGTCACACAGCTGACTGATACTTAGAAGGTTATGTTTCAGCCCTTCCACGTATAAGACATTTTTAATTATAGCAGTTGATTCGCTGCCAATGTTACCTTCACCGCAGATCTTGCCCTTGTTATTATCGCTGTACTTTACAAATCCACCGTCTTTCAAGTTTAGGGACATAAACATTGACTTGTCCCTAGTCATATGCTTTGAGCATCCACTATCAAGATACCATTGATGTTTCGTGGATCTCAAGCATACCTGCAATAAAATTAGAATCTCAATTTAGGTCCCCAACTTAAATTGGGTCCTGGGGGTGAGTTTCAACATCTTGTGTCTTAATCTTCCAAATCTGTTTATATCCTCTATTAGCAAGTCTTTTATATTTGCAATTGTAAACATAGTGTCCTTTTCTACAACAAAAGTGACAAGTGATGGCAGAGGATACATACTGTTTTGGTTTGACAAAGACATTATGCATGTGATTAGACTTAACAAATTTCTGGTGATGATTAACATTACCATATCCTATTCCATGTTTAGTTCTATTCTTATTAATATGCATATTCTTATTAAAACCAAGTCCAGATTTTATATTGACATTTCTCTGGTTGCTAAGAATATCATTCAGTTTATCCTTGCTACTAGAGAATTTCAATAAATCAGACTTCAATAATGCAATAGAATTTTCAAGATCAATGCATTTGGCAGATTTATCATGTGAGTCTCTTTTTAATTGTTCACATAAGTCTTCAATTTTTCTATAATCAGTTTTCATTTGATCATGCAACATGCACTGTTGTTCAAGCATTTTCTTTGTGCTAACTAACTACTTAATAGATTTAACATATTCAGCATGCAGTTCATTAAATGCATCTTGCAGTTCATCAAAGGAAGGATTATATTGTGAACTTACCTCACTTTCTGATTCAGAATCCGTGTAGCCATGAGACACAGATTTGCTTCTTCAGTTTCTGAAGATGTGGAGGATTCTTCATTGTCATTCCATGCAATGTATGCTTTTCTGTTTTTCTGAGCTGGTTCCTTGCCTTTAGTTTTGGAATTCTGTTTTTGTTCTGCAGCTTGTAACAATCAGCTTTTATATGACCAGTTTTTCCACATTCATAGCATGTGATTGTCTTACTGTCATTGTTCTTTGAGCTTGATTGTTTTCTGAATTTGCTGTCTTTCTTTTTCAGAAATTTCTTAAACTTCTTGACAAGTAACTCCAGTTCAGGTTCTTCATTATCCTCACTGCTGGATTCATCTGAGCTACTCCCATGTTCAGATTTAGACTGATGTGTTTGGGCTTTCAACGACAATCCTTTACGTTTTCTGTCAACTAGTTCAGCTTCATTGAGTCTATGTAGCTCCATTTCATGCTCCCTTAGTTTACCAAACAGGGTAGCTATTGTCATACTTCCTAAGTCCTTTGATTCAGCAATGGCAGTGATTTTTGGTTGCCATTCCCTGGCAAGACACCTCATTACCTTTCCAATTTGCTGATCATTATCAATCTCTTTGCCTAAGGCATTTAGGTTGTTGACTATGTGTGTAAACCGAGTCTGCATGTCGTTAACTGATTCTTCTTTCTTCATGCTAAACAATTCATACTCATGCATGAGAGTATTTATCCGAGCTCTCTTTACATCTGTGGTTCCTTCATGCGTCTGCTGGAGTGTATCCCACATTTGTTTTGCTGTCTTGCAATTTGAGACTCTGAAGAATTCATCATGACTCAAGGCTGCAGTTATAATGTTCTTGGCTTTGGCGTTGTACCCAATTTTCTTTTTGTTATCTTCAGACCAGTCACTTTTAGGCTTTAAGATTGCTGATTCACCAGTACCTGCTATGGTTGGCACAAAAGGTCCATTCTCTACAGCATCAAGAATGTCAATACCACTAGCTTCAAGAAAAATTAACATGCGTTGTTTCCAATACATGTATGAGGCACCGTTAAAGGCAGGGGGCCTTGCTAACGACGCACCCTCTGCGAGGAAATCAGAGGCCATGTTCTTTTGATGAAAGTTACTCTTACAAAAGCAGGCTCTAATACCAATTGATGGTAATTCAGGCCTCAATTTTATGGAAATGTATGCAAAAATATATCTATTCTAACAATATGTGCAACAGTTTCATAAATTGTAAATTTACAAAACACAAGATTGGGGAAGGTCCCTAATAATCAATTCTAATGAATGTCAAAAAGAATTTGTATTCAAGATATTGATTTACATGCAGCCATGTCAAAACAATTTGTCATGCAAAGTTATTTATCACAGAATCTTTATCATGCATTCAATCAATATCAAGAACACAATAATTGCAGAACTCTAAACGAGATAAGGGAAAGAAAAGTGTACGCAGATATTTATACTAGTTCAGCCGCTTTGTGACGGCCGACATCCAGTCCTAAGATCAAACCCGATCTTAGCCTTTCCAATAGAATGTCTTAGAATCAGTTTACAGATGTTCCAGCTCCTCGCCTATCAATCTTAAACTATTCTTTTTGATGAATCTCAGAGTTTATTTCCCACAAACTCTTCCAAGATTTCAGTACAGTGTCTTTTTGATGAGATCCCTCAATCACAAAAGATCACTACCAGTTGTAACTGGATTTTCTCAAAGTAATTTGGTTACAGAATTTGAATTACAGAAATTGCAATAGATCAAATATACAACGTTCTTGATCTTCATTCTTCTCAAAGCTATCTTTCTCAATTTTGTCTTTTTCAATCCTTGTTAATCACCATTGTAGATTGTTTTAAAGCTGAAAAAGATATTCAAAGTAATATCAGTTGAGAAAGGAGTAGTAGTGTTGTGTATGTTGTGAAGGTGTATTGTCAGAATTATTATTCACAAGTTATGAGAAGAAAAGAGTAAATGCAGTTTATATAGTTTTAGAAAAAACAACGTGTCAATCGATTAGGCTAATCGATTTCTTAAAGTTGTAAAGCATGCTAATCGATTTGTCCAATCGATTTCGCAAATCTTGTTTTTCTTGAATCTTGAAACTGCACATATTAATCGATTTATCTAATCGATTAGTTTACCTGAGTTCTTCAGACTTGGATGGATGTTCATATTTGAATCGATGTACACAATCGATTTGTGGTGTTTTGTTCCAACAACGAGATCAAAACAATCGATGTGCCCAATCGATGCAACCATGTACATAATCCTTAATCCATCACTATTTCTAAAAACTTTTGTACCAATCGACTTGGTCAATTGATTTCACTGGTTCCAGAGACACAGTGATTTGCATGAATCGATTTGCCCAATTGATTTGACAAGATACAAAATTGATTTAAAACAACATAATCGATGTGTCTAATCAATTGTGGATTTAAGTCTGAAACTCATTACATTGTTTGGTTCATTCAATCGATTTACCCAGTCGATTGATGCCAAACTTATTTCAACAGAAATGTTTTAGTGGATTGTGCTAATCGATTGCGTATGTCCCAGACCAAATTCATTTTGAAGTTAATTTGGGTAAATCGATTTGTCCAATCGATTTGCTCATTGTTGGTTTGGTTCTGTGACATTCGAAATCGATTATGCCAATCGATATTGACAATTAACAATACAGATATGATTGGCTCAATCGATATGCCAAATCGATTTAATTGCAAGGCATGCTACTGACTTGCACATTTTAATTTCAGTAAATATACCAATCGATTTGTCTAATCGATGTGAGCAATCAGTTTAGTCCTGGTGAATTAACCAATCGATTTGCCTAATCGATTTGAGGCTAACTGGCTCTCTGACTTGCACAATTTATTTTCTGATAGATGTACCAATCGATTTGCCTAATCGATTGATATCATACTTAAATGTGCAAATCGATTGTGCCAATCGATTGCTTAATCCCAGACTGCATAATTTCATTCAACCCTGTTACAGAATCGATGTGACTAATCGATTTGCCTGTGAATCTTCAAGCTTTTTTTGATTTCTTAAGTTCCAAGCAATTGTCTCAAGTTTGTAGGGTTGGGTTGTTGGTCCTGAAATTTTTCTCAGTTTACAATGTTAGATTTATTTAATGATGTATGTTTGTCAATAATATCAAAAACGAACAAATGTCCAACATGTGCAATTGACTTCAAGGATTCCAAAGTATCTTGAAGGGGATTCGCCGGTTAATCCATTTGCATCCAATATATATAGATTGGTGGGGACGAATCGAACCTAAAGCTTAGTGTGATACACACGCTTTGGAATTTATTTGTTCAACCTTCATCATCATCAAGTTCATCATCTTCTTGTTCAAGATTTGCAGCATACCCCCAACAAAAGATCCAACAGCAACAATGCAAATAAGACAAAGATTGAAAAAATGAAACATTTAAAATAACTTATTTCAGTTTGAAAATACCTCAACACTTTGATTATGCTTCATTTTACTTTGCTACGATAGGAAGAAAAGACGGAAGAAAAAAAATACAAACACAGAAAAAAGTACACTTTCAAAAGTGAACTGAATATTGCTTTGGAACTTTTTATGCCGCAGCTTGATAACAATTAGCAGTACACATAACCAAAACATTCTAAGATACCAGTAAGATGCAATAAAGGAGAAATGCTTAACATCGGAGTCCCTTATTCATGGTTCCAAATTAACAAAGTAGTAAAATCTCCAATTCTCCATATCTTTGTCCATTTTTCAATTTTTATAATAAAGAAGTTTATCCTAATACCCAATCAAGTCATTAAAAAATACTGTCTTCATAGGGGTGAAATTTTCGCATGTAATAGTCCTAAATACGGTTTTAATCAATATAGCCTATTATACCTGAATAACAATTTTGAAGGAACCCTAAATGATTTTTGGTAGATGACATAACAAATTAACAGAAGAAGAGTTTAGTATTTAGATTTAGGCAACATGAAGTCTTACAACTTAAACCAAGGAAAACCATAACTGACCAACTTTAAATTACTAGACCGATTAGCATTCCATGACAAAATATAATTAGAACAATCAAATAAAAAAATCATTGTTCTATAATTACACAAACTATCTACGCATTACCTTTCCAAAAATCAGATATTCAATCTTATATTTTGTATAGGAAAATTGCTTAGCCTCCTAGCTATTTCCATACTCTTACTTCAAAAATTGATTACATGGAAAAGCCAATATCTCAAGTCTTGAAATCAACCAACAAAAATATTATCAAACTAAATCATTTTCAGAATTTCTTTACCCCTTTAGTAAAGTAAATTCAAAATGATTAGGTCACAACAAAAACACAAAGTGAAATGGAATATAATCAAAGATTTAGAAAATAAACTCCTTATCTTCTGATTCACGATAGCCAACAAGACGATAAAGCCTGAGGGTTTCATGTCATAGTTGCAGTTTAAGGGTTTAATAGAACACGTTAGTTTCACGATCATGACCTTTTCGCCTCCCTTTCCAACTATTGGAAATAGCGAGTTTTTTCCTTCCGTTAGAATCGAACACATTACCTAGGGGATAACTACCACCGTCTATTCATTCCTACTACAAATTGAGCTATGTCTTGAGAATCAATGAACGGTGGTACCTATCCCCCAAGTACCAGGTTCGATTCCTTCGGAAGGCAAAAACTTGCTATTTCTAATGGGTAGAAGTGGTGAGAAAGAAAGAACTATGTAATTATAAAATTAGTTATTTAGAAATTTAGAAACTGATTTGTAGTCACTATGTAATTAAAAAAAATAGTTATTTAGAAATTTAGAAACCGATTTGTAGTCACTAAAATTCAGTTATTATTTAAGTATCTAAATTTCGCTAGCGACCGATTTAGTGACAAAAATATTTAGTTTCGAAGTTTCAAATTTTAGTCTCCAATTCGGTCGCAAGTGTGACTAAAAATATTCAGTCTCTAAATCAATCACTATAGGTGATATTTCTAGTAGTGGTTTTTGGCCATTGTCTTGATTGCAAGAAATCAACTTGTATCATGAAGTTTTCTATCAAATCTTTCAGAGATTGATTCACTAATATAGTGTGTCCGAAAATAATCCTTATAATTGATTCTGCTTATCTTGATATGAAAAATAACGACTAGATGATTTCCTAATTAGAGTATGTCACATGGTCCTTTAGACAAATAACAGACAAGGTGTTTAGTAGATGATGCACAATTTTGACTTTTTTAAAAGCGTTGACTTTTCCAGAGCTTGTAATTTCAGAGCAATTACTTCCATCCGAGCATCAAATATCTTAAGTGGTGACTTTTTATAAGAGTGTTGACTTTTTAATGGAGGCAGACGGTCAAATGCTAGACTAGATCATTAGAGGCAGAAGTAAACATATGTTGGTTGTATGCAAACCAATCAGAACATTACTTGTATTAGATCGAGTCACTAGAGACGCATTCGAAAGCGTGCTCACCAGACTTATAGTATGAAAATTAGAGCAGGGTCTTAGTGTTCATTTAACTTAAATCAAACATCAAAGAGTGCATCGTAAACTCATATAGAATAACTTGATCTGCACACTTAAAAAGAATATTAATACTTTAAATTGTTTTAAGAAAATAATTTATTATCATCAAAACAAATAAGAGTCATAGTTCTTCAAAACAACTTAGTTCTAACAATTTGAGAAGCAATTCATAGCTCTTTAGATTTTTGATCTCTTGTTCCTTATGTGTTTTATGCTTTTTATCTAAGTAAATCTCTTTTCTTGTGACATTAAGTAAATATTGGAGTAACACTAACATATATTGAAATAAAATGGATCTTGGTACATTTTGTAATCTCTTTTAATAATTCACCGCTAATTTGATTCTCCATTAATGTTAATTGATATGAATTTTAAAGTTATATTTTGGATTAGATTGTAATTGTGTAATCTGTACTTGCGATGAAACCGATTCATGAAAAGTTGCATACATATGGATTCATATGTTCTATTTTGTTTTAAGAATATATACATTATAGTTACTTGTATGTCTATGGTTAATTGATGGGACAAGATTATTGGGTGAATTTTTTATGTATGCTTGGTTGTTTTGAATGGATAAAAATATATATTATATAAATATAAATTGCCAAAATTGTATGCGTGGCCTGGAATCATTCATGGCTTTAATAAAATATATAAGGGGAATCATTTGAAAAGATAACTACATTACTTTGTGAACCAATTAAATTTCTTTCAATTATATGAATGTACAATTTCATGATGAAACAAGTCACGCATAAATTGAAGTATTGTTTCTTGAACTCTTTTAACGGTTGACAATTGTTTCACCGAAAAAACTATGATCGGTATTAATTTTAATTGTTAATTTGGAAATATTTATTAAGGTAGAGTTTGTTAATCACCAAAGTGGTCAAATTTATTAAAGTTATTATTCCAAATTATACAATTGTATAGTAAATTGAGATGCTATTTGAATAATATGTTTAAGTTCATTGGGATTCATTATTATTATAAGATATATAGATCATCTAAAGATGGATCTTTTGTTGGAGTTTGCTGCAAATCTTGAACAAGAAGTAGATGAAATTGATGATAATGAAGGTTGTACAAATAAATTCCAAAGCGTGTGCATCACACTAAACTTTAGGTTTGATTCACCCCACCAATCTATATATGTTGGATGCAAACGGATTAACCGAAAAATCCCTTTAGCATACTATGGAATCCTTGAAGTGAATTGTACATTCACATCAAGCCTAACGATCAATGATAGTTTATAGAATAAAGTTTCTTCATTTACTCTTGTGCACTAGAGAAAAGAATAAATGACTCATAAATTTTTTTGACAGAAGTTTGACATGTAAGACCCTTAATTTTAAATTATACTTTATGTATTTTAGTGGATTTAGGTATTGAACTCAGGGGCTTTTTAGCCAAGTTATTAATATTTTAGGAGTTTAAATGACCAAAAAGATATTTTGATGCCCGATTAAGATTACTCGTCGACAAATAAATTAAATTAACTGCAGTGAATCTTTTAAGAAGAATTAAATTCTGGGGAGTTTTGTTAAAAAACATATCGAGTCGTGACGATAGTAGATATTTTTGACGAAAAGTGATTTGGAGAGGTTATAGGTGAAATGATAATTTTAATAAATATCTAGACATTTTGAGATATTTGTTAAGTAGTAATTAATATATATAAATATATATATTTGTTTGGAGGGAAAAAGAAAAGAAAATAGAAAGGAAAGAAGGAAAAAGAAAGAAAAGAAAAGGAAAGGAAAGAAAAAACGAAAGAAAGAAAACATAACAACTTCTTCTTCTTCCTCTGCCTCGCGAAGCCACCATTCTTCTCCTTCCTCTTTTGCTTTCTTTGCTTCCCTTTTAGTTCCAGAAAAGAAACTCAAGGCTTAGTGGGTGAGAGAGATCAAATTCCCAACTTCTTCCTTCTTCCCAGATTCGAAAACGGAGTTAGGGATTTCAAAACCGTCAAACACAAACCTCCACGTTTCATCTAGATCTAAGCTTTGTTTGTAAGACCCATCATCATTTATCTAGAATATGATAATTGGATACTTACACCTTAATAAAACAGAGGTAATTAACAATGAATAATAAATCAGAATCACCATCATAACTGAAAACTACATTCAGAAATATAGTTTACAACATGTTTAGTAGATTCATAAAATATTACATCTTGAAATCAAACTACGATTGTCTGATTACATTATAAAACAAAAAAACTAAAAAAAAAAATCAAATTCTAAGTCCAGGAGTTGGAACTGATCTTCTGATGCAATTTTCATGTCTCATGTTCCTCCTGCTAAAAAATAATAATAATAATTGGGATGAGATAAAATATCTCAGTGAGCCCTATAAATAAGAGGAAAACAATTTCAAAGAGTTTCTTTCATAAAAGTGTATAAAACATACAAAAGTAGTTATACATCTCAAGAAAAAATAACAATCATTAATATTATTATTATTATACATGTCTATTTACATATATATGTATATATATATATTATTATTATTCTGAACAACATATGCATGACCTCAAATCTTTTCCTTTGGAATAAGGAAAAAGTCGCTCAATATCTTAGTGTGGGTCACCAAGATATTGAGTCCTGATTGGTAAAGGTGGTCTGGCCAAACCCCAATCAGCGTCCTGATTGTTCTCCTTTACCTGTTATTCCATGCCTGAAATAACCTAAAAGTCCCACCGCGAATAAGGCCATGCATGCTCTGATCAATGATATTGTACAAAACTTACATGTTTTGTATGAAATGCACTTATTATATCTTATATAAAATGCATCATTCATCCATAACAATTTTCAATAAATTAAGCGATATGCTTAAACTTATAATAATTAAATCTTAAGTCCTTAATTCAGAACGTAAATCCATAGTCAGAAAATAGAAAACAATATTAGAGTCATGAAAATAGTATCAACTTCATAATAATTAATAACTCAAACATAATAAAAGTTATATATATATATATATATATATATATATATATATATATATATATATATATTCATATATAAATAATGAAGCCATTCAAATTTCTTAAGAGTTTTATTCATTCTTGCAAATCACACAGTAGAATATTTTCAGTACAATGGTTACTAATAATTATTGATGAAAGGTCAAATTACTTTAGAAAATTCCCAAAAATTTCCTTGAAAGCTAACTCAATTAAGAGCATAATGCAATTGATCTCATTTCAAAATAGGAAACTTATAATTTTGGAAAAAAATCATGCACTAAAACTAATTTACACACGTTGCAGAAAACCTCTATCACAAAAGTCATTAATAATTATTGAAAAATAGTCGAATGACAATATAAAATTTTGAAACTTTTACTGAAAGTAGATAACTCACCTATAAACACAATATAGTTGGTCTCATCTCAAAATTCGAAATCAATAATTCATGAAAAATCTGATCCTAAGAATTGTTTACATAGTTTTGTTTTTATTTAGAAAATCAAAGTTAAATACAACAATTCTCCTGCAATAGTTCTTGCAGTATTTTCATCAAACACCTCCCATGCATTGAATATTTAGGATAAAAATAGAATTTTCTCTCCACTAGTAAATAAAACCATATATTTTAAATACATGCACTTAAAATCATCATTCTAACCGATATTAAGGCAACATAATACAATTTCACAAACACATATCAGAGGCAACAACAGCAGTAACGAGCATAAATCGTGCTTGACAAGCATAATCACCTTAAATATAGTGATACACATATAATTAAATTTGTCCTAATACATAATTCATTCACAAACATCATAACCATAAACAACAGCCTACGTTCTAACTTTTTTTTCAACAACTTCAGAAAATGAAATCCCTAATCATAACAACAACAAAAAAAATAAAACCCTTTGATAAAAAGAACTCACAGGTTGTGATAAGGAAGAAGATGAGGTTCTGATTAACTTGGTTGCTGAGCTCCCCTTTTTCTTGAATTGTCACTTTGATTCAAATTCTTCAATTTTGAATTATCATCCTTCGCTGTTGAAGCTGATTAGTTACAAATTGAGACATGCAAAGTTAAAAAAATGGGTTTGAGGACCTTTATGAAGCTTTTGGGTTTACTGATTTGAAATAAATGAAAGAAGATTGGAGAATGAAGATTGGGAGGATGAAGTGTTTACGGCAACGAAGAAGAACCCCCTCTTGTTTATGAAAAACACGATTTATTAGAGAGAGATTGGAGAGGTAGAGTAAAAATTATGCCATTGCCCTTCATTTGTCCAAATATTACAATAATGCCCCTTTTTTTAACAAATAAATTAATTATTTTATTTTTAAAATTAACAATTTTAAACATTAACTTTTATATTTAACAAAAAAAAAAATAGATAGGTTTTACATCCTCCACCACTAGCATTGGGTCATAAGTAAGATTTGACTTGAGTTGGACAGACTCATGACTCAAAATTTGGTGAGGATTAGGAATGTATTTCTTTAACTGGGAGACGTGAAAAACATTGTGTAGATTGGATAGTTTGGGTGGCAAGGTTATTCTGTATGCAGAGGAACCAATCCTCTGCAATATTTGAAAGGGTCCAACAAAGCGAGGGTTTAGCTTCTTGACCTTTAGCACTCTTCCAATGCCAATGGTGGGCGTAACTCTCAAAAAAACACGATCTCCTTCCTCAAACTCTAAAGGTCTTCTCCTGATATCAGCATAGCTCTTTTGCCTGCTTTAGGCTATCTTTAATTTATCCTTAATTACCTTAATCTTTTCAATGGTCTCTTGGATAACTTCAGGACCTAAGATCCCCTTGTTAAAGAAATACAAAGCCTCATAAGGTGCCATGCTAATGCTGGCATGGTAACTGTTGTTGTATGAAAACTCTACCAGAGGCAAATATGTATCCCAGTTTCCTCCTTCCTCTAAAATGCAAGCTCTCAACATATGCTCTAGAGTCTGAATGGTTCTTTCGGTTTGACCATCAGTCTGGGTATGGTAGGAAGTACTAAGGTGTAGTCTAGTTCCTAGAGACTTTTGAAATGCCTTCCAAAACATGGAGGTATACTTAGGGTCCCAGTCCGATATGATACTAAAAGGCACCTCGTGCAACCTCACTATTTCCTTAATGAATAACTTGGCTAGTTTAAGGGTGTTGTAGTTTGACTTTACTGGTAAGAAATAGGCTGACTTAGTTAATCTGTCCACGATAACCCAAATGGAATCATACCTAGTGTGGGTATGTGGCAAACCTACAACAAAATCCATGGAAATTGAGTCTCATTTCCATTCAGGTATTTCCAGAGGCTGTAGCAATCCTGCTGGTCTCTGATGTTCTATTTTCACCTTTTGGCAAGTTAGGCATTAACCCACAAAAGTAGCCACATCAACCTTCATACCTGGCCCCAATAATTTTTCTTAAGGTCTTGGTACATCTTGGTAGATCCAGGATGGATACTTAGGTTACTTTTGTGAGCTTCCTCTAGTATCAGTCTTTTTAATTCTGAATCCTTAGGTACGCAAATTCTGCCCTGAAAGATGATTGTTCCATCTCGTGCCCTAGTAAATCTTTCTTGGTCTTTTCTAAGTTGCAACTCTTCATCCATCCCTTGAGATTGCCAAATTTGGTCTCTAAGGCTACTAGTTATTCCTAGTTTATTTAAAAGAATTCCCCCTTGAAGGATTGTCATATTTAGGTTCAAGTCTCTAAGGTTTTCTAGCAGTGCAAGTTCTTTTATCATGAGATGAGACATGTGTAGGGATTTCCTACTCAATGCATCGGCCACTACATTGGCCTTGCCTGGGTGGTATTTCAGTTCAAATTCATAATCTTTCAAAAATTCCACCCACCTTCTTTGCCTCATGTTAAGTTCCCTCTGGTCGAATAGATACCTTAGGCTCTTGTGATCACTGTAAATATCAAATTGTGCTCCATACAGATGATGTCTCCAGATCTTTAAGGCAAACACTATGGCAGCCAATTCTAGGTCATGAGTGGGATAGTTTCCCTCATGAGGTTTTAGTTGTCTTGAAGCATAAGCCACTACTTGGTTGTTTTGCATCAATACACAACCTAAACCTTTCAGGGATGCATCACAATACACTTCAAATCTTAAGGTTGGATCTGGTATGGCCAACACAGGGGCAGTAGTTAACTTGGACTTAAGAGTCTGAAAACTCTTTTCACATTTTTGATCCCACACAAAGGGTTGGTCCTTCCTAGTCAGTCTGGTCAAAGGTAGGGCAATTCGGGAGAATTTCCTAATGAATCTCCTATAATACCCCGCCAGTCCTAAGAAACTCCTAACCTCTGTCACATTCCTAGGATGTTCGCATTTCACCACTGCCTCTACTTTGGAGGGATCCACTGCCACTCCTTTCTTATTGATCACATGGCCTAGAAATTTTACTTCTGACATCCAAAACTTACATTTGTTTGGTTTGGCATAAAGTTTTCTATCCCTAAGTACTTGCAACACTATTTGAAGATGACTTACATGTTCTTCTAGGGTCTTAGAGTATATTAGTATGCCATCTATAAATACTATCACAAACTTATCTAAATATGGCCTAAAAATTTTATTCATGTAATCCATGAACACAGCTGGGGCATTGGTTACACCAAAAGGCATAACCAAAAATTCATAGTGCCCATACCTAGTTCTAAAGGTTGTTTTTGGTACATCATCTGATTTTATTCTGATTTGGTGGTACCTTGAACTCAAGTCAATTTTGGAGAACACAGTAGCTCCCCCTAATTGGTCTAAAAGGTCATCAATTCTGGGCAGAGGGTATTTATTCTTGATGGTCACTTTATTCAATTTTCAATAATCTATGCATAACCTCATGCTGCCATCCTTCTTCTTTACCAAGAGCACAGGGGCTTCCCAAGGAGACACACTTGGTCTGATAAACTGCTTGGTTATAAGGTCCTCTAATTGGTTTTTCAACTCATTCAATTCTTATGGGGACATCTTGTAAGGGGCAATGGAGATTGGTCTTGTTCCAGGGACCAAGTCTATTGAGAACTCTATTTATCTTTCAGGAGGCAATGATGTCACATCTTCTGGAAAGACATCCTCAAACTCACTGACTACAGGAATATTGGACAAGTTCATTTCAGACCCTGAGTTAGAGGATAGTAATAATAGTACGCCTTGAACCCCATTGGTCAGACATTGGAAGAGTAAAGAACTGTTGGTCAAGGAAGGGTATTTGGTTTTCTCTAGTTGGGAAACTTCTGGAGGAAGTATGACTTTCCTACCATGGCAAATCAAAGTTACTGAATGGTCGGACATCTAATCCATTCCTAATATGACGTCCAATCCCTTAAGGGGCAAACAGACTAGGTTTATTAGAAAAACTCTATCATACAGGGTGATTGGACATTGGTGACATACTAAGGAGGTCTCTATTGAATTCTTAGATGCATTGTTTACGACTAAGGGATAAGACATTTCAAATACAGGGATATTATGTTGCAAAGCAAAATCAGAGGAGATGAAAGAATGGGATGCATCAGTGTCAAACATGACAATTAAAGGAACTTCATTTATGAATCCAATGCCAGTTATTAGATTATGATTCATACCTTTATTTGCACTGAGAGCACAAACCCTTCCAATGTTAGATTTGTTTGGGCTGGACCCTGCTTGTTTTTGGCGTATTGGACAAAAGGGAGCCATATGACCAGGCTGTTTGCAGTAGTAGCATACTTGCTTTCCAACCAAGCACTCTCCCCCATGATCTCTGCCACACTTAAGACACTTCTTTGCTCTTGGGGAACTGGATGTCTGTACTTGTTTTCCCTTTCCTTGGGGAGTCTTTACCTTCAATTGTTGACCAAATTTTCCAGACTCTTTCTTTTGTTGCCACCTAACCTGTCTCTCCTCTTGTACCTTCTTTAAATTGTCTTCAACAATGTAGCTCTTGTGTACAAGAGTAGAATAGTTAGTAAGCTCCATATGGCCTATGTTCCCTCTGATTTCATGTCTCAATCCCCATTCAAACTGGTTTATCTTCCATTCTTCTGTGGGTGCATATTGAGCATGTGGAGAAAATCTAGCGAATTCTTCAAACTTAGCAACATACTCTACAACAGACATGTCTCCTTGTTGCAGGTGCACAAACTCCAACTCTTTTTGTCTTCTGGCACTTTTTGGATAATACTTGTCTAAAAAGGCCATCTCAAAGTGTTCCCAATTCATATGGGTTCCTTGAGTCTGAAGATAAGTCTTTGCACTCCTCCACCAATACTCTGCCCCACCCTTTAGTAGATGGGCAACAAATGCCACTTTTTGTTCTTCAGTACAAGGCACTACTTCAAATTCCTTTTTAATCTCATCCAACCAAGCTTGAGCCTTTGAGGGATTATGGCTGCCCTGGAATGTTGGAGGCTGCAACTTAAGAAAATCATAAAACACCCTGTTGGCATTTGCAGTGCTATCTCTTTGCATTGCCATTTGTTGTACCAGATTATGGGTAGCCGTTGCTTGCATTTGAATAGCTTCAATAACCTTTTCCCATCGTTCAGCAGTGGGTGGTGGGATCATACTATCTTCAGGGGCAAGATTCCTCCTAGATCCTTCAGCCATAATTCTGCATACCATACACAAAATACCAAGTTGATCAGACTTAATATTAGGTGAAATGATAATGAGAATGTATAGTAAGACAAAGATATTTTAATTGCTAACACATGATCCATAGTCCAAATGAATCGACATGGCTCTAATACCAAAATGTAAGACCCATCATCATTTATCTAGAATATGATAATTGGATCCTTACACCTTAATAAAACAGAGGTAATTAACAATGAATAATAAATCAGAATCACCATCATAACTGAAAACTACATTCAGAAATATAGTTTACAACATGTTTAGTAGATTCATAAAATATTACATCTTGAAATCAAACTACGATTGTCTGATTACATTATAAAACAAAATAACTAAAAAAAAATCAAATTCTAAGTCCAGGAGTTGGAACTAATCTTCTGATGCAATTTTCATGTCTCATGTTCCTCCTGCTAAAAAAAATAATAACAATTAGGATGAGATAAAATATCTCAGTGAGCTCTATAAATTAGAGGAAAACAATTTCAAAGAGTTTCTTTCATAAAAGTGTATAAAACATACAAAAGCAGTTATACATCTCAAGAAAAAATAACAATCATTAATATTATTATTATTATACATGTCTATTTATATATATGTGTGTGTGTATATATATATATATATATATATATATATATATTATTTTGGGCAACAAATGCATGACCTCAAATCTTTTCCTTTGGAATAAGGAAAAAGTTGTCCAATATCTTAGTGTGGGTCACCAAGATATTGAGTCCTGATTGGTAAAGGTGGTCTGGCCAAACCCCAATCAGTGTCCTAATTGTTCTCCTTTACCTGTTATTCCATGCCTGAAATAACCTAAATGTCCCACCGTGAATAAGGCCATGCATGCTCTGATCAATGATATTGTACTAAACTTACATGTTTTGTATGAAATGCACTTATTATATCTTATATAAAATGCATCATTCATCCACAACAATTTTCAATAAATTAAGCGATATGCTTAAACTTATAATAATTAAATCTTAAGTCCTTAATTCAGAACGTAAATCCATAGTCAGAAAATAGAAAACAATATTAGAGTCATGAAAATAGTAACAACTTCATAACAATTAATAACTCAAACATAATAAAAGTTATATATATATATATATATATTCATATATAAATAATGAAGCCATTCAAATTTCTTAAGAGTTTTATTTATTCTTGCAAATAACACAGTAGAATATTTTTAGTACAGTGGTCACTAATAATTATTGATGAAGGGTCAAATTACTTTAGAAAATTCCCAAAAATTTCCTTGAAAGCTAACTCAATTAAGATCATAATGCAATTGATCTCATTTCAAAATAGGAAACTTATAATTTTGGAAAAAATGACGCACTAAAACTAATTTACACACGCTGCAGAACACCTCCATCACAAAAGTCATTAATAATTATTGAAAAATGGTGGAGCGACAATATAAAATTTTGAAACTTTTACTGAAAGTAGATATCTCACCTATAAACACAATATAGTTGGTCTCATCTCAAAATTCGAAATCAATAATTCATGACAAATCTGATCCTAAGACTTGTTTACATAGTTTTGTTTTTATTTAGAAAATAAAACTTAAATACAACAATTCTCCTGCAATAGTTCTCGCAGTATTTTCATCAAACACCTCTCATGCATTGAATATTTGGGATAAAAATAGAATTTTCTCTCCACTAGTAAATAAAACCATATATTTTAAATACATGCACTTAAAATCATCATTCTAACCGAATTTAAGGTAACATAATACAATTTCACAAACACATATCAGAGGCAACAACAACAGTAACGAGCATAAATCGTGCTCGACAAGCATAATCACCTTAAATATAGTGATACACATATAATTAAATTTGTCTTAATACATAATTCATTCACAAACATCACAACCATAAACAACAGCCTACGTTCTAACTTTTTTTTCAACAAATTCAGAAAATGAAATCCCTAATCATAACAACAACAACAACAAAAATAAAATCCTTTGATAAAAAGAACTCACAGGTTGTGATATGGAAGAAGATGAGGTTCTGATTAACTTGGTTGCTGAGCTCCCCTTTTTCTTGAATTGACACTTTGATTCAAATTCTTCAATTTTGAATTATCATCCTTTGCTGTTGAAGCTGATTAGTTACAAATTGAGATATGAAAGGTTAAAAAAATGGGTTTGAGGACCTTTATGAAGCTTTTGGGTTTACTGATTTGAAAAAAATGAAAGAAGATGGGAGAATGAAGATTGGGAGGATGAAGTGTTTACGGCAATGAAGAAGAACCCCCTCTTGTTTATGAAAAACATGATATATTAGAGAGAGATTGGAGAGGTAGAATAAAAATTACGCCATTGCCCTTCATTTGTCCAAATATTACAATAATGCCCTTTTTTTTTAACAAATAAATTAATTATTTTATTTTTAAAATTAACAATTTTAAACATTAACTTTTATATTTAACAAAAAAAAAAGATAAATTTTACACGTTTCGCGGAGAGATAGAAGGGAAAGTTTCTCACTACCACGCTACGGTGCTAGGGAGCCAACTTTCGAAGCGACGTCGCGAGCGGAGATTTTACCGGATTTACTCGCGGTACCGTAATCGCACATTAAAGCTAACGTGAAGGTAAGGGCTCCTTCCAAACTTTTAGTTTGCATTTAGGGACTTATCTGTGGTTGTGTGGGAAATAATTTGTTAGGGTTGGAGTGTTGATTTGGGGAAAATGAATTTAATGCTTTATGGGTGAAATTCTAATGTAGGGTTTTGGTGATATTGATGGATGCTTCGCGAAAAATGAATTTAACTCATTTATGTATGATTTTGAGTAAATGAAATTTGTTGTGTTTGAGTGATGGGTTGTGTTGATCTGTGTCGTCGTACTCGACGTGTTCATAATTAATACTTATGAAATTTGAGATGTGTTTGGTTGGATTTTGGGAAAAAAATGAATTGATGTGATTTGGTGTGAAATATGGATTGGATTTGATAATATGTTTGAGTTTGTTTTCTATGGAATTGGAAAACCATTAGAGTTAAACGAGTATTAAAAATGCGGAATCTCTTAATGTCTACGTTTACTTAATGTTGTCGTGAAAACTATTAGAGTAAACGAGTATTAAAAATGGGGAATCTTTTAATATCTCTATTTACTTAATGTTTGTTGTGAAAACCATTTAAGTTAAATGAGTATTAAGAATGGGGAATATCTTAATATCTTTGTTTACTTAATGTTTGTAGTGAAAGTCGTTTGAGTTAAATGAGTATTAAGAATGGGGAATCTCTTAATATCTTTGTTGACTTAATGTTTGTCGTGAAAACGATTAGAGCTAAACGAGTATTAAGAATGGGGAATCTCTTAATAGCTAAGTTTACCTAATGATTGTCATGAAAATTGTTAGAGTTAAATGAGTATTAAAAATAGGAAATCTTTTAATATCTGCATTTACTTAACGATTGTCGTGATAAAGTCAGTGTATACTCATGCATTTCATAATACATGGTGACCGGATGGGCCATGGTGATAGTGGTGACTAAGATAATTCCATGTGATTTGTTGCTTCATCTCATCCATGGGCCACGAGATGATTCCATGTGACTTGTTGGTTCATCTTGTCCATGGGCCACGAGATGATTCTATGTGATTTGTTGGTTCATCTTATCCTTGCGGGGATTGTCGCGTCGTGTAAGGTCTGCGATAGACTGCACATTATTTTTGTAAATCGTGCGGATCCGTGATAGGTGGCACCTTGGTAAATAGTACTTTGGCCTGTGATAGGAGGTACATTTACGATTTTTGTTTCTTGTTAGTAAATCGTGCAAACCCGTTATAGGTGGCACCTCGGTAATTTAGTACTTCGGTCTGTGATAGGCGGTACAATTATGATTTACGGCCCTTCGAGGAGGGTTTTGGTTTAGAATTCCGAGTCCATATATTTTGGCATATACGCATTACATTAGGTTGCTTGGCACACGAGTCGTGTTTGATTCAAGATTATGATTGAGTGTTTGAACTCAAGTTGTCGTGGTGATTGTGTTATAATTTCCAGGTGTGGATGTTTTGGAATTGTGTGATAGTGTGTTTGATTGCAAAACCATTTTGAAACTTAAGTTGTCGTGGTAATTGTGTTATAATTGCCAAGTGTGGATGTTTTGGAATTGTGTGTAAGTGTGATTGATTGCAAAACCATTTCGAAACTTAAGTTGTCGTGGTAATTGTGTTATAATTGCCAAGTGTGGATGTTTTGGAATTGTGTGTAAGTGTGATTGATTGCAAAACTATTTCGAAACTCAAGATGTCTTGGTGATTGCGCTATAATTGCTAAGTGTGGTTGTTTGGATTGGTGTGTAAGTGTTGTTTGATTTCGAACCCTTTAAAAAGCTGAAAAATGCTGAATTTTGCTATTTTTCTGCTGCTGTCTGATGTGTATTCGAATACAGCTTGAGCAAGCTGTATTCGAATACAGACATGTTGTTTTGCCACTAACTTATTGTGTAGTCGAATACAAACATGCTGTTTTGCCATTGACTTACTGTGTAGTCGAATACAGACTGTTGTAGTTGAATACAGACATGTTGTTTTGCTGCTGAATGCCGAAATAGCCTTGTATTCGAATACAGAGATGCTGTATTCGAATACAACAGTGTTGTTGTGTTAAAAATTTCAATTTTCAGCTTTGTTTATGCATGTTTAGCATATGGAAACCCTTTTAAGGTGCATTCTAAGTTGAAAGGTTATTTTGTGCATTCAAAAACTTAAATGTTATGTGTTAATTGTTAATTTCGGTTGGTGACCCTTTACACTATTGTGGAAATCTGGGCTTTGCCCTCAGATGAGAACCAGGACCATCTTACCGGTTCGTACCTTGTGGATGGGAATGTAGTTGGAAATACCTGACTGGAGCTATGTTAGGAGGATCTTGCGGGGCGCGTGAAGATTACTCAGGATATTTAGTTTTTTGTAGAATGATCAGATTAGGTTGACTTATAGGGACTAGAGGTCTTTCTTTTCGATTGTGTTTATTTTAAATTGGAAGACTGTACCTAAACCAATATTTGTCAGCATGACATTTTATTTTCGATGGGTCCCATGTACCACTTTTTGATGTGTAAAATACTTTGGATTCGTATTTCAAATACTATTCCGCTGCTTGTAAATTATGTCGACTTAATTGTCATTAGGTTATGACTTAAATATTTATCCAAAGCTATTTCCTTATTTATTTCTTTGTTTTATGAATTGTTTTGAAAAAAAAAATACACTCTCGCTGTTAAAAATCGGGGTGTTACATGACACATGTAACATGGTTTGAATTAAACTCCAGCATTGCAACCACTTAACCAAGTGGTACATTAAATTATTTAATTTTTCTACATTAATATAGTTATTAGTGAATTCCAAATATATTTTGGAAATTTTTCTCACAATCTCCCACCATTTTCAAAATATATCTAAATCCGTTATATTGGAAATCTCATGGTTTCACATAAATGTATCTTACGATTTGAACCATTACTTTGTAAATTATGTTTTCACTCATCCCTGAATAGATTGGTAGACATGCTTTGAACCAACCATTCATTAGAACAAGTGTTTATAACTCACACATAAAATCTCGATACCATTGAGCGAATTATAAAAATGACACATTTGATAAGGCCCTATGTCTCATATCATTTTTGTGATAATCTAAGAGTCAAACTCTTGAACTCTACGAAGCGGCCCACTTCATTCTCATATAGGTGGACTATATTTAAAATGCACCTATAATTATACACTCCAACAAATATATGATATATGTCCATTAATAGGAGACCTTATCCTATAATACATTGAAAACATTAAATATATATTGCCACAAGTTAAACATGATCACAAAATTTTCTTAGAATTAAATATCGTAAGTTGGGTCCAAATATGTAAGTCATCTCCTACTTAATAAATAAGAATTCATTTCATTTATATCAAAGAAACCATTTCTTCATAGTTATATTATAACTAATACATGTCTCATGAATTCTATTTTTTAATTCAAGTTTTTTATTTAAATATATTTTATGGTAAATCCAAATAAGCATCATAATAGAAAATAAACAATAAATAAAATCATTAAAATTTTCTATTAGTTTCTTCCATAAACATTTGTCAACTTACAATAATTCAAAATATATATCCAAATTATTTTTAATATAAAGATAAACAAGAAACAATTACTTTCATACACATATAATGAGTTCATCAATTCTAAATTTAAGACTTCTTATATAAAACAGGAATATCATTAACACATGAACTTGATGTTTATAAAAATTCATATGTACACTCCTTTTAAAATAATACAACATACAAACTAAAATTATAAACCAAACATATTTATACTTACCAAGATTTACATCTAAATTATTATAGATCGATATATATTAAACTTGTGAAGAATATAAAAAAAAAAACTTTTAAAATTCAAAAAATTGTTTTAACAAAAAATTCAAATAATTATTATATTCTTTAATACCTACTTTAAAATAAGATTCAAACATATAATAATTAGATACATTTATAATGATTGAGTAATTTTTCAAAAATACTTTAACAGATACCATTGTAAACACTTATATAAAGGAAACGTTGCCTTGTATCACCAAATGGTTCATGTAGTACATTCTTACCCCATCATCTGTATGTCTCTAAGAAACTAAACACGTATTTCTGTTTCAAACTTTAAATAATATATCATTTAAAAGAAATTTAAAATTAATATTTGTCAGTTTTGAATTTGCAAATTTATAGATTAAAACAATGGATACAATCATCAAGTGAAACGTTTTTGTTGATCACTATTTTCATTAGTTAACAATTAAATCATTGTGTCTTTCCAATTATTCAATTTCTTTTTAACAATTTCAAAATATAAGATTTGAAACCAAAATATTAGCCAAGAACATAATCTATACGATGCCACTACCAAAAATCAAGATATAAACTAATTTTCAAAATCCAAACAAACAAGATGCATGCATATATAAATTAGAATAAAATTATCATCAATTATATATGTTAGCAAGTCGGCAACAAGACATGCAATCTTGCCGAATATATGATCTTTAACTTAATATATGAATATCAAACATATCATATGTTAATATAAATTGATTATGTACCTTCCATTGTAGTCATAATTGTGTGATTGTTCATCTTCTTTAAAGAAGCAACCGTTGTTCAAATATAAATTAAAACCAAAATCGAACCTAAAGATTGTTGGGGCTATCCTGCAAATTTTGAATAAGAAGAAGATGAAATTGATGATAATGAAGGTTGCACTAATAATTTACAAAACATGTGTATCACACTAAGATTTAAGTTTGATTTTTCAAACCAATCTATATATGTTGGAAGCAAACGGGTTAACTGGAGAATCCCCGTAAGGATACTTTGGAATTCTTGAATTGAATTGCACATTCACATCAAGCTTATCGATCAATGATAGTTTACAGAATAAAGTTGCTTCATTTACCCTCGTGCACTAGAGAAAACAAGAAATGACTTAGAAATATTTTTTACAAAAGTTTGACACATATTACATGAAATTTTGTGTTCTTCTGTTCTGCCTCTAAAGTGTCTCTATTTATAGAAAGACTTATACGAATTAGTGAAAGAAAAAAACTCTTGAAAAAGATTATAACCTTTGGTAACTAAAAAGATGCATTGGTTTGAATTAAACTCAAGCATTGCAACCACTTGACCAAGTGGTACATTAAGTTATCTAATTTTACTACATTAAAACATGCGTATTTAGCATCATAATGATTTTTCAATGTATTTATGTATTACCCAATCATGAACTTAGATGAATAATTAAAGATAATTAGTTTGAATCCATGAAACTTAAAGCATTAAAGTGTGAGTTTGTTTTAAATGTTTGTAGTTCCTAGTAATATCGTTGCTCTGGGCAATAGAATGACAAAGTTCATTGGACTAAGTTAAGTTGAATGTTTTGAATAGATCAAGTTTCAATTGAGTGTAATCGATATGGACATGGCGTTGATAATGGAGGAGAAGCCCACAACCATTATAGCAAAAAGTATGAAAGATGAAAAGTCTTTCTTTGAGGCTTGGGAAAGGTATAATAAGCTATCTTTGAACTTAATGAGAATGACAATGTTAAAAATATAAGCCATTTATGCCGAAAATATAAAATGTTAAGGACTATATGAACAAGGTAAAAGAGTACTCACGATCTAACATTACTGACAAATATGTTATGGAAAACTTGATGACTGAGTTAACGACTAAAAAGTTTGATTGGTCTCATCCTATTCATGATCATGTGACTAAAATGAGAAATATGGCAGCAAATTTGAAGTTATTTGGTATGTATGTTAATAGATCTTTTCTTGTATAGTTTATCATTAACTTGCTTCCTCTTGAGTTTGCCATTTTCTAAGCGAATTACGACACTATTAAAGAAAAATGGAACTTTCGGAAAATTAAGGCCATGTTGGTTCAAGAAGAAGGGAGATTAAAGAAGAAGGGAGATTAAAGAAGAAGGAAGATCATTCCATTCATCCCACAACTCATGATGGAGCCAATAGTAGTAAAGCCACGCCTCATAAGAAGGACAAAGTCGAACTAAAAGTAAATGAGGGAAGATTCTGAAAAGAAAAGAAGTGTTATTTTTGCAAACAAAATGGACATTTCTAAAAGGATTAATCTAAAAGGAAGACGTGGTTTGAAAGAAAAGTACATATTATGTTTTCATAAATTTCGAATCAAATATTATTGAGGTACCAAATACTACTTAGTGGCTTGATTTTGGTGCAACTGCTCATGTGTTACATATTATGCAGGGATTACTTTTGATCCAAGCCATAAAAGGAAGTGAAATTTTTTTTTACGAAACATAATGAAGGGACAAATAGAGGGAAGTCAGACGTATAGATTGTTCTTGGACCCCGGTTGTCATGATGATCTGCAAAGTTGTATTTATGTACCTGGATGTGCTAAGAATTTAGTTTTTGTTGCAAAATTGGATAAATTAAATTTTAATTTTAGCATTGGAAATGGTGTATTTTCTTTATTTAAAGATATGCAATAATATGGATCTTATACTTTAATTGATGTTTTATATCTTTTCAATCTTGATGTTAATTTTGAAGAATCTTTGTTTAACGTTGAACACGTTGGCAGTAAGTGAAGAACACATAACAAGAGTTCTCCTTATTCGTGGCATCAAAGGTTAGGTCACAAGAGTTCTGCTTATTCGTTGCATTAAGGGAAATAAGATTAAACAAATATCAAAGAATCCAACTACAACAAGTAGTCAACTCCTTGAATTGATAGATATTGATACATGTGGTCTGATCCGTTGTCGCACATGAGTCAAATACAATTGATAAAATATAAATACAGGTAATAACTTGAATCATTACGCAATGACTTCTGATATAATAATAATAATAATAATAATAATAATAATAATGATAATAATAATAATAATAATAATAATAATAACCAAATTGAAAATTGAAATTAAAAAGGGATTTTTTATATTTTTGATTTAATAGATGAGTAAAACGATTAATCCACTTATTCAAGTTTTAGACCTATCACATATTCTGTCAATGAGTTTAATTTCTAATTTGTGATTCTATTCTTATTTGACTATAGAATTGATCAAACAATCATAATCAGTCCTATGTGAAATTGCTTTCTTTGATTGGATTAAGCATCACAAGCATCAAAATATTACAATTAGTGACGAAGCATCGCAAAATTATAATTCAATTCAATTTGCAACGGAAACGAAATTATGTATAATAAATTTAATCAATCCTATTGAAATTCAATTTAAGCAACCAAAATATCAATATAATCAAATAAATAAGAATAGAATTATGAATCGAAATTGACAGTGTAACCTGAATCTCAAGGTGTCGATAAAACACTAAACCCGTGGATTAATCTTATAAAATTAGCCTTCCATGATATTAAAATAAAAATTGTTTATTTCTTGTAGCAATTTGAATCCTAATTTTTATGTCCGTAGAAAAGAAACAAAATTGGCAATATATAGTACTTTATATTGGGTTTTAGGGTTTAAAAACAAGTGACCCGCTAATTAAAATTATTACAAAAGTCCATATTACAAAATCTACAATTTAGTCCCAGTAAAATTAGAAGTTGGTCTTGTAACACCCCGTTTTTCAAAGCGAGGGTGTATTTTTATTTTTATTTTTATTTTTAAAAGAAATTAAAATACAACACATAATTAAATAAGGTAAAACCCTTGGGTAAATAATTGAGTCATTATAATTTACAAACAGCGGAAAAGTTTTCTTTTGCAAAATATAAATCCAAAGCATGTCCTGATGCCAACATTAGTACATGTACATCCTTCCAATATAAAATAAAAGTAGCCCAAAAGAAAGACATATGTATCATGAGTGACAACCTAGTCTGATCATTCTATACATAACAAAAAAACTATACGCCTCGAGTAATCTCTACGCGCCCCATGAGATCCTCCTAACGTAGCTCCAATCAAGCATTCCCATCCACATTCCCATCCGTAGGGTACGAACCAGTAGGACCGCCCTGACTCTCATCTGAGGGAAAAGCCCAGATTTCCACAAAAGTTGTAAAGGGTCACCAATCGAAATTAACAGTTAACAAATAACATATAAGTTTTCAAATGCACAAAATACCCCTTTCAACTTAGCATGCATCTTAAAAGGTTTTCCATATGCTAAAAGTTCATACAATGCTTGCCAAATGATAATGAAATCAAAATAAAGTTCTCAATCCATCAAGTAATACATATCTGACCAATACAATGATAATCAATTGAGGAATCCATCATCTAACACAAAATAAGATTTCCTACTGTGCCAATCGATTGGGCAAATCGATTTCTTGAAAATTTTTAGTAAAAATTGAACCCCAGACTTGCCTCAATCGATTGGGGCAATCGATTTCGAGAAGGATTTGAGCCCCTGTATTGTCCAATCGATTGGGTAAATCGATTTCGTGCAAGACAGAGCCCCTGTATTGGATCCAATCGATTGGGCAAATCGATTTTGAGAAAAACAAAGCCCCTGTGTTGGATCCAATCGATTGGGCAAATCGATTTTTGGAAAGACAAAGCCCCTGTGTTGGATCCAATCGATTGGGCAAATCGATTTTGGAAAAGACAAGGCCCCTGTATTGAATCCAATTGAATCCATTCGAATCCAATCGATTTACCAAATCGATTTCTCAAATCACTTTGAAAAACATATTGCAGAATCGATTGGGTAAATCGACTTCAGGAAGGACAGAGCCCCTGTAACTCATCAAATCGATTGGGTAAATCGATTTCCCTGTGTATTCTTCCAAAAATTCATAAACCAACTCAATCACAATGTGAATCAAAACACACCTACACATAATTTCAAACCATAACACTTAGCAAAATCAACACAATCACTACAACATCATGAGTTTCGAAATGGGTTTACAATCAATTTCACTTACACACAATTTGTTCCAAAACATAAACCCTTACTACAATCATCACAATCACAACGTCATCTCAAGTTCAAGCACTCAATCATACACTTGAAACAAACACGACTGGTGTGACAAGCACCCTAATGCAATGCGTATATGCCAAAATGCATGGACTCGGAATTCCAAACCAAAACCCTCCTCGAAGGGCCGTAAATCATAATTGTACCGCCTATCGCAGGCCAAAGTACCAATTACCGAGGTGCCACCTATCACGGGTCTGCACGATTTACTAAAACGTGTAAACCATAAACGTACTGCCTATCACGGGCCCGTATCGTTTACCAAGGTGCCACCTATCACGGGTCTGCACAATTTACAAAAAACCGTAAGTCGTAAATGTACCGCCTATCACGGGCCAAAGTACTATTTACCAAGGTGCCACCTATCACGGGTCTGCACAACTTACAAAAACGTAAATCATAGATGTACCGCCTATCACAGGCCAAAGTACTATTTATCAAGGCGTCACCTATCACGGGTCTGCACGATTTACAAAAAGCATGAAAATGCATGAGCGTATACTGACTCCATTCACAACAATCGTTAAGCAAATGCAGTTATTAAAAGATTCCCCATTTTTAACACTCATTTTTCTTAAACGATCTTCACGCCAAACATTAAGCAAACAGACATATTAAGAGATTCCCCATTCTTAATATACTTTTGACTTAAACGATTTCTACCACAAAACATTTAGTAAACAAGACATTAAGAGATTCCCCATTCTTAATACTCATTTAACTGAGACGATTTTTCAAAACAAACATTAAGTAAACAAGACATTAAGAGATTCCCCATTCTTAATTCTCATTTAACTTAAACGATTTTCAAAACAACATTAAGTAACCGAGACATTAAGAGATTCCCCATTCTTAACGCCCAGTTAACTTAAACGATTTTCAAAACAACATTAAGTAACTGAGACATTAAGAGATTCCCCATTCTTAACACCCAGTTAACTTAAACGATTTTCACAAACACACATTAAATAAACAAGACATTAAGAGATTCCCCATTCTTAATACTCGTTTAACTTAATGGTTTTCAAATTCCACACAGAACAAAATCAACCAAACTTTCACATTCAATCCATAATTCGCACCAAATCATTTTCCACACAAAACACATCTCAAGTCTTATCAGTATCAATTAAGAACACGTCCAAAAACAACGAACACAAATCAACATAATCCACCACTCAAACACACAAGTTTCATTCATTCAAAATCATACATAAATGAGTTTAAATTCATTTTCCACGAAGCATTCATCAATATAACCCAAAACCTAACTCTAAGATTTTTACCCATAAAGCCTTAGATACATTTTCCCCAAATCAATACTCGAACCCTAACAAAATTCATTTTCATACAACCACAGATAAGGCCCTAAATGCAAACTAAAAGTTTGGAAGGAGCCCTTACCTTCACGTTAGCTTTAACGTGCGATTACGGCACCGTGAGTAAATCCGGTAAATTTTCCGCTCGCTACGCCGCTCCCAAAGTTGGTCCCCTAGCACCGTAGCGTGGTAGTGAGCAATTTTCCCTTCTATCTCTTCACGAACCGAAGCTTGGATCTGGGTGAAACGGGGAGATTTGTGTTTGACGGTTTTTGAAATCCATAACCCGTTTTCGAATCTGAGAAGAAGAAAGGAGTTGGGAACTTGATCTTTCTCACCCACTAGCCTTGGGTTTCTATTTTCGAACTCAAAGGGAGCAAGAAAACGAAAATTGAATGGCAATGGTGGGAAGGAGGGGGGAACGCTCGCGGGACAGAGGAAGAAGGAGGAGTTTTTGGCTTTTCTTTCCTTTCTCTTTCTTTCCTTTCTTTCTCCTTTCTTTTCTCTTTCTTCTATTTCTCTTTCCTTCCCTCTTATTTCCCTCCAATCATATAAATATAAATTTATATATATATATATATATTACTTACAATTAGCAAATATCTCAAAATACCTAAATATTTGTTAAATTACCATTTCACTCATAACTTCCCAAACCACTTTGTTAACAATATCTTCTCTCGTCGTAACTTAATTAACAGCTGAAATTTTAGTAATCAAATTAATTTATTTATCGACGAACAAATTTAGTCGGGGCATGTAAGCACACAAATATTAATACTTGGCTGAAAAGCCTCTGAGTTCAATATCCAAAATACACCACAATACGAAAAGTGTAATTTAAAATTATGGGTCTTACAGGTCTTTTCTTCCAACACAAAAGTTGTAGTTTGGATTTTTAGCTTTCCAAAGCTTGCTCATATGCACCAATCCGATATCCAGATCAAGTTATGACCAACAAAGCGAGAAAGAGTCAAAATACAAATAATAAAATTAAAATGCAAATAATAAAATTATAATTTAAATTCAACCCAATGTTTAGAAACTAGATAAAAATATTAATCTAGGCTATAAAGAGCTTTTAAAATACCAAATTAAAAAGCTAGAAACATGTGTCCAAATGCTATGGTCAAATTTCCCCACACTTAAACTTTTGCACTCCGAGCAAAACAATGCATGCGATTCCAGATATTTTTATGAATGCAAAGTGGTGAGAGAAAAAAAAATAGTTCTAGCTTAAGAAAATCATGAATAATTTTTTATCACAACCAAGGCAAACAAGAGGACAAGTTAACTTAAGAATGCTTCATAAGTGATAGAGTCCTCCCATGATATAAAATTCTCTCAAAGTGTTTACACTCAAAGTATTTGGGCTACTGTTTACACTCAAAGCACGTCATGAAAGCTAGCACTACCATAGGCTTGACAAACCTCTATAATCTATATTTGAAAGTCATGCACATAATGATCAAAAGGTCTTTATTTAGGTTGTAACGTATCCAAGGTAAGGGTGCGAGAATCCTAAGGAGACAAGGGCTGAAAATCAAAGAGGATAAATGAATAATGATTAAGAGAGAAAAACAACATTAAGAAGTAACTCAACAACACTTCATTGACTTTTATTTTCACACTCTATTTGCTCACAACACAACCATTTTTCCTTGTTTTTTTTTTTTTTTGCTTCATAACCCTCAAATTTAAACAATAAAGTTGAGCACCCCTACACTTATTTAAGGAAATACTCCTTTATCCTCAAGATTGAGTCAATTCATTATTTTTCACTTTTAGGCTTGTAATTAGCTATATAACAAAGAATGAGGTAATTAGCCTCAAAGGGGCTTAAACAAATGGATAATTGTAGGGTAAGCTTATTTTTCTAGTAGCTTAATAAAAAACAAATGCCTAGATCATTTCAATATATGCACGTGAACAAGTGTCAAGTAAAGTTCTAGCGTAACTAGCAATCATGAGTGAGATAACACACAAGAAAAAAAAGATGGAAAATGTATTTCATTCATAATAACTGTAAAAAATCTCACAAAGGTTAATGACTTATTTTTTTGAAATATAACAAATAAAATCCTAAATAATATCCCCACATTTAAATTACACACAATCCTCAATGAAAGTAACAAGTATAAAATAAGAGTAAGGAAATGGAGCTCTTTGTTTAAACTTCAGTGTATGTGGGCTTTTCCAAGGAGAGTTCTTCTATGGTAGCATCTTCAAGCACAGAGCTCTCATGGAATAGCTTGAGGCGTTGTCCATTTACTTTGAACATTTTCTCGGTGTTTTCACTTTTTATTTTCACTGCACCATGAGGAAAAATATTACTAACAACAAAAGGGCCAATCCACTTCGATCGAAGTTTCCCTGCGATAATTTTCAAACGGGAGTTGAACAATAAAACTTTTTGGCCAATGGAAAATTCCTTCCTAGAAATCATCTTATCATGAAAGTACTTAGTTTTCTCCTAATAGATGTGAGAGTTCTCGTAAGCTTCAAGTCTAAGCTCTTCATGTTGTTGCAATTGAAGCTTTCTCTCCAAACATGTTTTCTCTATCTCAAGGTTACAACTCTTGACCGCCCAATAAGCATGCTCTATTTCCACTAGGAGGTGGCATGCCTTACCACACACAAGTCCATAAGGAGAAACCCCTATTAGTGTTTTTTAGGTTGTTCTATGAGCCCAAAGAGCTTATTCAAGTCGGTGGCTCCAGTCTTTCCTGTATGGTTGTACATAATTCATAAGTATAAGTATCATCAAAACCAGACAATGAAGGAAAATCAATAGAAAACATATCGGAGTAAGTGTCATCAACCAAATCAGCAAGCAATTCAATTTGAAAAATAGAATGCTCTTTCATGGAGTGTTTCATAGCATCAAAGATGTTAAATTTTACAATGCTATCACCAAATTCCATGGATAGAGTTCCAGCATGCACGTCAATTTTTGTTCTAGCAGTTTTCAAGAATGGTATGCCTAAGATGATAGGCGCCCTGTTGGACTTATTCTCTCCCTCCATGTCTAAAATGTTGAAATCTGCAGGAAATATCAATTCATTAACTCGAACAAGTATATCCTCCACAAGTCTAGCGGGACGAGCATTGCTCCTGTTCGCCAATTATATGGTAACACCTCTACTCGGTAAAGATCCAAGAGCAAGAAAGTTAAAAATAGATGTAGGCATAACATTAATGGAAGCTCCTAAATCTAACATAGCATTTTCAAATTGACTATTGCCTATGGTACATGGAATGGAAAAAGTTCCTGGATCTTTGCATTTCTTAGGCATGGGCTGAATGAGGGCTGAAACATTTCGCCCCATGTTTACTCTTTCATTTCCTTTTAACCTTCTCTCGTGTGTGCACAAATCTTTTAGAAATTTTGCATATTTTGGAATATATTTAATTGCTTCAAGGAGGGGAATGTTCACTTCCACCTTCCTAAATATATATAGGATCTCGTTGTCCCTATCAGCCTCGTCCATTTTCTTAGTCTTCACTGCCCTTTGAGGAAAAGGAAGTGGTATATTTTTCTCAACATCAACAGTTTCAGGTATCAAAGTGTCCTCATCAACTTGTACATTTTCACTGCAGTTTTAGGTACCTTTGGTATTTCAACAGCTTTCCCATACCTCAATGTTATTGCACTGACATTGGGATCGTTTGGATTTACTACTGCTTGTGCAGGCAATTGGTTTGACCATTGAGTTTGCAATTGATTAATTGAAGTGGCTAGCTGACCAATCTTTGTTTCCAAATTTTGAATAGTGGAATATGTTCTTTGTTGAAATTGGAGATTTTGGACAGCCATCTATTTAATGAGGTCCTCTAATGAAGGTGCATTGTTTTGTTGTTGTCGAACATTTTGTTGTTGTTGCTGCCTAGGTTGTTGTTGTGCAGATGAATTCCCCCATCTCATGTTAGGATGGTTTCTCCAACCAGGATTGTACCTGTTAGATGATAGATCATAGTTGGCTTGAGGATTATATATATTTGCTGCATATGCTTTAGGAGCATTAGAAATTGAATCTTCTTGCAATGTAGGACATTAATTTGAAGGATGCTCTGGAGAAGTGCAAATACCACATACCATTGCTTGGGTTTTACCTATTGCCAATTTTTCACTAAAGATGTAAGCTCATCAAGTTTTCCTTCTAAATTCTTGAGGGAAGAAACTTGAATTTCATTCACACCACTTGCCAACACTATTGAATTGCTTCTAGTTGTAAGTTGTTGAGAATTAATGGACATGTTCTCAATCAAAGCCCTTGCCTCTTTTGAGGTCTTATCGACAAGTGCTCCCTCACTAGCAGCCTCCAAAATACTTCTATCCATAAGTAGCAAGCCTTCATAAAAATATTGGATGACCAATTGTTCAGAATTATGGTGATGAGAACAACTTGACACTTATTTCTTGAATCTCTCTCAATACTCATGTAATGATTCTCTGTTAGTTTGCCTGATGCCGCATATTTCTTTTCTAATTGAAGTAGCTCTTGAGACAGGGAAGAATTTTTCTAGAAACAAAATCTTGAGATCATTCCAACTTGTAACAGAACTTGGTTGAAGGTACTATAACCAGTCCTTGGCAGCACCTTGGAGTGAAAATGGGAAGGCTCTCAACATAATATGGTCTTCTGTGAATCCTTGAGGCTTCATGGTGGAACACACAACATGGAATTCCTTCATGTGTTTGTGGGGATCCTCACCTGTAAGACCATTAAACTTAGGAAACAAGTGTATTAAACCAAATTTAAGTTCAAATGGGACAGTAATTTCAGGATATGTGATACATAATGCATTATAATTGACATTAAGTGCAGCAAGTTGTCTTAAGGTTCTATTATTTACATCAACCATATTTTGCAGCAAGATGTCAATTTCAGTATTTGACTCTAACTCGTTAACACTAGCAGCTCTATTAAGTCTACGACGTAAATAAAATGTCCTATCTATTTTAGGTTCAAGAAAATGCAGATTTACATAACTAGCCCTAGTCATGCATCATCATAACAATGCAATGCAAAATCATAATTATGAAAATTCCAACAATGTCCCTAATGCTAAAATTGAAGTGAAAAATCCAAAACCCTATCAAATAAAATCCAAGAAATATAAAAATACCACTAACAATTTATAAAAATCAAATAAAGGCAACACAATTTTTTTTGGAATTTTTGGATAGTATAAAAAATTCAAAAAATTGAAAAAATGGTCTAAATGACGGAATTTGGGAGCAATCTAAGACAGTCGCCTAAAAACAAGGTTAATATTGTTCTCAGAGAGTCCCTGGCAACGGCGCCAATTTGAACCGCTATCACAAACGGGTCAAATACAATTGATAAAATGTAAATAAAGGTAATAACTCGAATCGTTTCACAAGGACTTCTAATATAATAATAATAATAATAATAATAATAATAATAATAATAATAATAACCGAATTAAAAATTGAAATTAAAAAGGGTTTTTTTAGATTTTTGATTTAACAGATGAGTAAAACGATTAATCCACTTATTAAAGTTTTAGACCTATCACAAATTCTATCAATGAGTTTAATTTTTAATTTGTAATTCTATTGTTATTTGACTATAGAATTGATCAAACAAGCGTAATCAGTCCTATCAAGCGTCGCAAAATTATAATTCAATTAAATTAGAACTGAAACCAAATTTTGTAAAAAAAATTTAATCAATCCTATTAAAATTCAATTTAAGCAATCAAAATAACAATATAATCAAATAAACAAGAATAGAATCATGAATCGAAATTGACAGTGTAACCTGAATCTCAAGGTGTTGATAAAACTCTAAACTCGTGGATTAATCTTACAAAATTAGTCTTCCATGAAATTAAAATAAAAAAATGTTTATTTCTTGTAGCAATTTGAATCCTAATATTTTCGTTTGTAGAAAAGAAACAAAAATGTCAATATATAGTACTTGATATTGTGCTTTAGGGTTTAGGGTTTAAAAACAAGTGACTCGCTAATTAAAACTATTACAAAAGTCCAGATTATGAAATCTGCAATTTAGGCCCAGTAAAGTTCTGAATTGGTCTTTTCTTCCAACACAAAAGTTGTATCTCAGATTTTTAGCTTTCCAAAGCCTGCTCATATGTGCCAATCCGATATCCAGAACTCAAGTTATGACCTATTGTGCGAGAAAGAGTCAGAATACAAATAAGAAAATTATAATTCAAATTCGACCCAAAGTTTAGATACAAGCTAAAAATATAAATCTAAGCTATAAAGAGATTTTACAATACCAAACTAAAAAACTAGAAACATGTGACCAAATGCTATGATCATGATCACTTCAATGTTCCTTCTTAGGGAGGTGAAAATTATTTTATCACCTTCATTGATGATTTATCACATTCACTGCATGAAAAATCTATATCATTGAACATCCTAAAGGTGTTCATTGATAAGGTAGAAAGACAATTGGAAAGAAAAGTAAAAGTACTGAGGTTTGATAAGAGGTGGTGAATATTATGCAAAATATAATGAGAATGGAAAATGTAGAGGTCCATTTGTAAAGCTTCTCAAAATTTGAGGCATATATGCACTTTATACTCTACCTGACACACCACAACAAAATGGGGTGGCTGAAAGCCATAATCGTACTCCCCTAGAAATGGTGAGCTCAATTTAAAAGTTATAATATTGTGGTCGCACACATTAAGGACCACTGCATATCTGCTTAATTGGGTTCCTAGTAAGGCAGTTTCTAAGTCTCCTTATAAACTCTGGACAAGAAGGAAATCTAGTTTAAGACTTATTTATATTTGGGGTTGTCAGGCAGAAGGGTGTATAATCCAAATGAAAATAAGCTTGATGCAAGAACTGTTAATGGTTTTTTCATAGGTTATCCTAAAAAATAAAAAGGTAACATATTTTATTGTCTTAATCATAGTATGATATTGAGTCCGGTAATGCTTGGTTTATTGAGAATGGTCAGTTCGGTGGGAGCGAGAAATTGTGTAAGGTGGATATTATGGAGACTCATGGTGAATCTTCTTCATCTAAAGTTTCTTCTCAGGTTGCTTCCCCTCTTGTTCTATTACCGCCACACAACACTCAATGACAACAAAACAATATTCAAAACCCACAAGATGAATACATAGTTGATGAAATAATTGACACTGGGCAAGTCATAGATGAACAAGAACAAGTGATAGAAAAAGTACGAGAAATAGCAGTAAGAAGGTTTGAAAGGAAAAGAAGACCAGATATTTTGAATGATTATATTATTTATTCACTTGAACATGAATTTGACTTGAGCATTGATGAATGGGACTTAAAGCTAAACTCGTCGCCAAAGCTTCCACTTCTAATGAATGATCCCCTATCGACAGTCATTGATATAATGGACTGTTTTGAGATTCCAAGGTCGCCGAAGTCACCTATCCCGTGGATGGATATGACTTCTGAGGAGACTGATCCTTCTATGGATGATGATGAGAAGGAATTTATTTCGAGGAAAGATACTACATCAGAAGGAACTTGCGGAGTGTGTGGAGGTCACCCTTGTTATTGTATTGCTAGTGGATCAGATTAGTTTTTGTTGTATAGGGACTTAGTGTCTTTCTTTTGGTGGTTGTACTTATTTTATTTTGGGATGATTGTATGTATAACATATATTGATAGTTGCTTTTGTTTGGTGGGTCCATCTTCTATTTTTTTTACATGGCCATGGGGGATAGCATTCTTGGCCATGTTCCATTTTCCTTCTCATTTTCTTATGCTAGATTGAATCACCATGGGAGATGGATAAACTTCCAAATTTATTCTTGAGAAATCAAGTGATCTCCATAATTTTTGTTATATTCAAAAAAAAAGAAGGGGTCATGTTTTCTTCTATTTGGTGCTTGTGTTGTTGTTGTTATTGGTGTTTTAAAAAAAATAGTCCTTGTTGTTAGTGTTGTTACTAATGGTTAAAAAAGAAATTGATTTTTGATGTGTTTGAGTTATGTAATTAGTTATTTTCAAATAAATGAGTTTGACCTGAAGTTGAAATTTTACAAGAAAATTTAGAGTTGTTGAAGTTATGAAAAAGTTCAAATTTTAACTAAGTTAAAGAGTTTGAGCAAAAAGTTAGACTCAAATTTAAATGTTTAGAGTTAAAAATGTTACTCTTTTAATTACTCTTGGGCTAAGTTAAAAAGTAAAAAGTTTAGAGTACTTTATCAACTCAAATTTTTTGTGTTCTAATAATCGAGTGTGTGTATGTGTGGTTTGGAAAATATTCGTTTTATTTAGTTTTAACTAAATAATATAGACCATTTGGTTTTATAATTTTGGTGTATGAAAAAGATATAATTTTAGAATTCTATTGTGGTTGGATAAATTTTAGTTGTGAACAAATTGTTATAAATATTTATGTTTATGTAGTTAGCTCCTCGAGTCTCGAAAAGGAATCGAGACCGTTGGCACCAAGTTAGCGGTGGGGAGAACTCTGATATAGTAATGTTGTCGTGGTAATTAAAGAAAAATAATTTTTATTAGTTTATGTCTTTCCAAAAATAATTGTTATGATTGTTGAGTAAGAATGTATATATGTGGTTATCAAATATTTGAACTTGTGTTTTAATGAAAATTAGCGAATTGTGGGATCAAGCTTGTATATATATAATTTCAATTTTTAGAAAAGTTTGCATGATTTTAATTAAAGTTTCAAGTTTATTAAGTAAATGTTAAAAGATTTCATGAATTAAAATACAAACTTTGTTGAAAAATGTATATTTTGAAAAGGATGAAAATATTTCAAAGAGTTTGAACTTTAAAACTAGAAAAAATATTCACTGATATTTGTTTTGTATGATTATGTTGTTATGAGGTAAATACTTTGATTGAACTTTAGTCTTTAAAAAAATGTAGTGGGTCAAACTTGTAGTTATTTGAGAAAACAAATGAGATGGAAAATTTGTTAGTGAATTCACTAAAAAATTAAAGGATGTTAATTTCAAAAAATATATTTTATTTATTGAAAGTGTGTCGTGGATAATAATACTATTAGTTCTTACTCGTTGTAAACTATTTTAGTGAAATATACTTTAAGGGGTTAGGAGTAAGAAATGGTTTGTAAGGTAGTTAAAGTTTCTGGGATTAATTTGACTAAGTCAAACACTATTTGATTGAAGGTGTTGACACGAGCGATATTTTTCGCTGTGTTTGATTGTGGTAGTGATAATTGTTGAAAAAGCTATAACTAAGATAAGAGCTCCTTCCAAATTTTTAGTTTTTACATAGGGACCTTATATGTGTGATTTATGTATGATTGATGTGGGAATATGTGATGATTAATATTGATGTGATGATGCATTCTTGAGTGATAATACGTGTTGGTACATGTTTTGAATTTGATTAAGGATAATATATCTTCAGCATGCTCTGTGAAAAGTATAAAAAAATTATTAGTGTGTAATAAGTATTAAAAGGGGAGTCTTTTAATAGCTACATGTACATAATGATTGTTGGGAAAGATTCAGAGTATGCTCATGCATTTCATAATTAGCGGTGAGTGTGATGGACTATGTAACATTTACGTTTTTAAATGCACAAAATACCCTTTCAACTTAGCATGCACCTTAAAGGGGTTTTCCATATGCTAAAAGTTCATATAATACATGCCAAATAAAAATGAAATCAAAATAAAGTTCTCAATCCATCAAGTAATACATAACTGACCAAAACATTGATAAATCAATTGAGCAATCGATTATCTAACTCAAATTAAGAATTTCTACTAAGCCAATCGATTTCCAAATCGATTTCCTGAAGGTTTTTAGTGAAATTTGAACTCTGGGCTTAATTCAATCGATTGGGAAATCGATTGAATGAATAACTGAGCCCCTGTATTAAAGCCAATCGATTTCCAAATCGATTTTGTCAATTTTACTGAGTTCCTGTATGGCCAAATCGATTTCCAAATCGATTTCTTAAATGGTTTTGAAAAACATATTATAAAATCGATTGGCAAATTGATTTTGTCAAATTAGCGAAGTCCCTGTAACTCATCCAATTGATTGGGAAATCGATTTCCCTGCATATTCTTCCAAAAATACATAAACTAACTCAATCACATTCATACACAACTCCAAATCTTAACACTTAGCAATTCCCACACAATCACCACGACATTATGAGCTTCGAAATAGTTTTGCAATCAAACATGCTATCACATAATTCCAAAACATAACTCTTAGTAAAATCAACACAATCACAATGACATCTCAAGTTCAAACACTCAATCATAAACTTGCATCAAACACGACTCGTGTGTCAAGCATCCTAATACAATGCGTATATGCCAAAATGCATGGACTCGGAATTCCAAACCAAAACCCTCCTCGAAGGGCCGTAAATCATAATTGTACCGCCTATCGCAGGCCAAAGTACCAATTACCGAGGTGCCACCTATCACGGGTCAGCATGATTTACTAAAAACGTAAATCGTAAACGTACCACCTATCACGGGTCAGTACTGTTTACCGAGGTGCCACCTATCACGGGTCAGCATGATTTACTAAAAGAAAAAGCGTAAATCGTAAACGTACCGCCTATCACAGGCCAAAGTACTATTTACCGAGGTGCCACCTATCACGGGTCAGCACAATTTACCAAAAACGTAAATCATAAACGTACCACCTATCACGGGTCAGTACTGTTTACCGAGGTGCCACCTATCACGGGTCAGCACAATTTACGAAAATGAAATGCATGAGCATACACTGACTTCATCCACAACAATCATTAAGTAAATGCAAATATTAAAAGATTCCCCATTTTTAACACTCATTTAACTTAAACGATTTTCCCAACAACATTAAGTAAACAAGTCATTAAGAGATTCCTCATTCTTAATACTCATTTAACTTAAACGATTTTCACAACAAACATTAAGCAAACAGAAATATTAAGAGATTCCTGTAAGACCCATAATTTTAAATTATACTTTATGTATTTTAGTGTATTTTGGGTATTGAACTCGGAGACTTTTTAGCCAAGTTATTAATATTTTATGAGCTTAAATGCCAAAAATATATTTTGATACCCCGATTAAAATTGTTCGTCGATAAATAAATTAAATTAACTGATGTGGATCTTTTACGAAGAATTTAGTTCTAGAAAGTTTCGTTAAAAATATCTTGGGCTGCTAAAAATTGCATTTGTCAATTGAGTTGCGACGAGAGTAGATATTTTTATAAAAAAAAGTGATTTGGGAAGTGATGGGTGAAATGGTAATTTTAATAAATATCTAGATATTTTGAGATATTTGTTAAAAGTAATTAAAATATATATATATATATATATAGATATTTGTTTGGAGGGAAAAGGAAAGGAAAGAGAAAGAGAAGAAAAAGAAAAGGAAAGAGAAAGAAAGGAAAGAAAACAGGAAAACTTCTTCCTCTCCCTCCCTGCGCGCGCTCATCTCCCTCCTTCCTCCATTGTTATTCTTTTTTTTTGCTTTCTTTGCTTCCTTTTGTTCAAAAATAGAAACCCAAGGCTTAGTGGGTAAGAAAGCAAGGATTTCTCAGCTTCATACTTCCTCGTTGTTTCGAAAACGAAGAAAAACGGTATTAGGGATTTCAAAACCGTCAAACACAAACCTTCCCATTTCATCTAGATCTAAGCTTCGTTTCGCAAAGAGATAGAAGGGAAAGTTTTTCACTACCACGCTATGGTGCTAGGGAACCCACTTTGGACGCGACGTTGCGAGCGGAGGTTTTACCGAATTTACTCCCAGTACCGTAATCGCACGTTAAAGCTAACGTGAAGGTAAGGGCTCCTTTCAAACTTTTAGTTTGCATTTAGGGACTTATCTGTGGTTGTGTGGAAAAGAATTTTGTTAGGGTTAAAGTGTTGATTTGGGGAAAATGAATCTAAGGCTTTATGGGTAAAATCTTAGAGTTAGGTTTTGGCGTTATTGATGGATGTTTCGTGGAAAATGAATTTAAGTTATTTTTGGGATCTCATGGGTGCATCTGACTTCTGAGGAGAGTGATCCTTCTATGGATGATGACGAGGAGGAAGTTACCTCGAGGAGATATATTACGTCAGAAGGAACTTACGGAGTGTGTGGAGGTAACCCTTGTTATTGTAGTTGATAGTGGATGATTAGATTAGTTTTTGTTGTATAAGGACTTAGTGTCTTTCTTTTGGTGGTTGTACTTATTTTGTTGCTAGTGGATAACATTCTTGGAGCAGTACTTATGTGCATGTGTCTACCAAAAATACCCTAGTGGTATAAGCGATGTATGATAGGTCTCACATACCCAATGTATTTTCTATTTGTATACTTTGGATTATTGTCCCAAAAAACATCTTAGATTGTTGGTATTATATATGATGTAATTATTTACGACTCTTGTCGTTTTGTGTTATGACGTATGATTTTATTAAGTTATTTTTTTTATAAAAAAAAAATACACCCGCGCTGTTAAAAATCGAAGTGTTACATCGACAATATTTAATGTGATAATTATGCAGCTATCTCCTTCTCTAAAAATGATAAGTACTCAAAAGGTTCTAAAGACATAGATTTGAAATCCTTGTTAGTCAAAGAAGAAGTGCATAAACAAAAAGTGTTATTTGAGCATATTGGTACAAATTTAATTATAGCAAATCCATTAACCAAAGGTTTGTTGCACAAGACATTCATTGGCCATGTTGAAAGGATCGCATTATAGATAAGTCTTTGTTAACATAATATTGTGATCTACTTATATACATGTATGATTTAATGTTGGTTTAAATATGTCTTTGATTCTTGCAATTATAACTTTATTTATTTATTTTGGTCGTAGTAAGTTTTTTTGTTTGGTTAACATCTCTGCAAATATAGTTTCACATTAAAATAGTCCTTCCATCCAATATCTGTTACAAAAATTGTAACACCGTTAAAATATAATCATTTTTTAACAGAAAAACAACCCCCAAATATAATTAAATTATAATATTTTTTAACCTAAAATTAATCCCAAATGTTTTCTTCTTCCTCCAAAAACCTAACCACTATATTCATTCAACATCTTCATCTATTTGAGATTCATCACCGTATTCAAATTCATTGTTATCATAATCTTTATCCTTGTCTGGTGGTACTTGTTCGATAATTGTGGGTTCTAGAATTGACTCTAAATTAAAGTTTTCCTTCTTGGTGTGGAGATTAAGGGGTTTTATGGGATTATATAGAAAATTTCAAAAGTGGGAGTAGAATTTGGTTGTAGAGGGAGGATGGACAAATAAGAAAGTCAAGTCCTAGTCCTAGACCTGGCAATGGTAAGTGGTGGTGATGGAATTTGCCATGATGACATGGTTGAACCTTTAATCAAATTTATTATATTTTTTTTCATATTTTTATTTTATTTTACGAATTACGACACAACGTGAGGAATTCTAAAATAGGAAGAAAATGGAAACGATGAACAAGAAGGTGCTATTTAGGTTTTTTTAGGGAAGGAGACCGAAACATTTGGATGTTAATTTTAGGTTAAAAAAGTTATCATTTAATTATATTTGGATTTGTTTTGTTAAAAAATGGTTATGTTTTAACGGTGATACAATTTTTTGTAACAAAAATTTGATGGATGACTATTTTAAAATGAAACTATATTTGTAGGAATATTAACCAAACAAAAAAATTGATAACGACCAAACCAAAATCAAAAAAGATTATAATTGTAAGGACTAAAGACATATTTATACCTTTAATATTTGTATTATATGACAATTGTGAATTGAATTAAAGCTGTGTTTCTGTTTATTTTCTTAGTATTCACATTATATAGTATACATTATAGAGTTAAGGTGTGACGACAAAAATGTTTTAGAAAGACGTAAACGACAAAAATGTTTTAGAAAGACGTAAACGACATAAATTACAATATCCCTTAAAGTGATTTGAATTAAATTGATTTGTGATACATGGAAGAAATCAAGTTGATAGATAACTTGTGACCGTCATGATCATTTTTATCTCTTCAAGTTGTCACATGGACCAAGTGGGAGATTATTAAATTATTTTAATAATCTATTTATGTGGTCCATATAACTAATAGGTTGACTTTAAATAAAAGATGGTCTATTGTGATGATTGTTTGACCTAATGAAATTAAAGTCAATTAGATTTCAATTTGCGCGTTGTGCGGGTGTCTTGAGACTTTTTTTTCAAAAAATTAGTAACCATTTGAAATTATATGATATATATAATTTATAAATCTCTTTTAGAATTAATCATTTATAAGTCTCATTTTTCATTTTACTTCGTGAACTAACACTCTAATTAAACAAATCTTATATCTTGGAAGCATAAATACAATGACGTATATATCAAATCAAACACAATAGTTGTATTTACAATTTTATTTATAAATATTATCTCAAAATAATAATAATTAATTAGATGTATGAATTATAGAAAAGGAAATTGATAGTAAAGTGTTAGTGACATCACAAAAGAATAATAAGTGACATTAGCATATAAAATTCACAAGACAACTAAAGAAATTAAAAAATGATTAAATAATTTGAATTGATAGTGTAATTGTTTTTCCTTCTACGATAATAGGCTATTTCAATGGAAAAAGTTTGAACTAAAACAAATGTATAATATAAGTGCAGCTTAAAAATATATTAATTAAATTGAATTATAAAAATATATGCATTTAGAATAGTATAACTCTGAAACTCGAGAGATACTTTATTTTCATTGTATTATTGTGAAAAACAACATCACTCTTCAAGTTAAGTACTTCATCCATCTCATTTTAAATATCTCATTTGAAGTGTATTCAATTTTTTAGAAAATGATTAGTTCATTTCATTTTAATGATAAAATGTTTCGTTTACTCTATTATTTTATTAATTGCAATTAGCAAAATAATTTGATGAGTTGAAATATAATAAATAAAAGTATTAGTAGAAAAAAGTAATTAACATTGTATTGATATTGTAAAATGATAAATAATTTGAAACAAAAAGAAATGAAAAATGAAGTATTTAAAATGAGATAAGCTTGACATGTCAAAAATGGAATAACTATTTAAAAATTTGTGACAAATCTAAAATATTTGGTTAAAACTTAATTTGTAACCTCCATTTGTTTATTGTTAGCTCACATGTCTCTTCTATCGTGTCTTTTATGTTGAGTTATATGAGCCAAAAGCATTAAATATAATATCACTCATAATTCCATTAATAAAAAATGAAATATTAAAATTTAATTCAGAGAACGTAAAGTTAAAAACATGGATTAGAAGTTTCAAATTATCTTCTAGATAAATGTGTTATTATTATTCCTTAATTATTGTTGGAACTTTAATTTTTCAATAATTGTGTAAATTTGAACTATTGTTCAGTTGATTTATTGTGCTAAAAATTACTAAAGGCACCTTAGTCATTAAACGCACTCTACATAAAGTATAACCTAACTTTGGAGCAACTTTCTAAATAAATATAAAAATAAACAACTTCATCAGTAAGAATCTCGCACAAGATAACAAAATATCTCAAAAATGGACTATCATAAACTTAATATGAAAATAATAATGTTACAACTCAATAATAGTAGAAACCAGGAAGAGCTACACACACAAAAATTCCTGGGGTAAACTGTTCTATCAACACTTATTAGTGCTCTACAGACATTCTTAGCTATTTCCAAAGATAGCCATAACACAGCAATTGATGAAAAAATACAACATAATAAAAACACAATTACACCCTTGTTTTCCAAAGAGACCTGCTTCTCCCTGACCTTTTCAACCTCAGACCTGAATTATTAAGAAATTATTTTAGATTGCAAATAACTAAATAATTAATAGCATCATCTATTAAGGAAGAAAGAAAAGCTTAATTTCAATTTCTTAGGTGATAAAGAAGGCATTCATTTAAGAACATAGCAACCACTAAAGCACAGGGAAAAGACTGGAAACAGCAACTTTCCTCGGTCTATTATCGTACAGAATACATTCTTTGAGATCTACATAGGTGCTGCAATCTGATGAATCTTGTGACCTTACGAACCTAGAAGTTCCAAAACTGGAAGTGTATTCTAGAAGGAAAGGAGATCAAGGACAGTAAAGTAGTCACTTAGTTATATGACTGAAGACAGTTTAGCTGAAGTTGTTGTATTGTAACTTATCAATTGTAATTAGATATATGTTAGTGTAGTACTCAGTCAGAAGAGTCAGTGGTGCTTGTTTTGTACAAACTGTTTTCCTGTTGGAGGGGGAATGCTTCCCTTGGTAGAGTAAAATCAATTTGGTTTTCACCGGGGGATATAAAGTTGGTTTGATGGCTAAGATGGAAGAGTAAAGGACTCTAAGTGATAAGGTGGTGTCGGATTTGATTCCTACCTATAGCATAATACTAACAGATTTACATACTAATATTGACCGTTTCAAAAAATAATTGGTTTTGACTGATTCTTTCCTTCTCTTTCTTTAAGAGTTCTTTGCACAATCATAAAGGGTCTATCAAATGGAATGAGGTGTCTTTTGACCTGATCGGATAATTGCAAGAGCAGAATAATGATGAGGTGCAACAGACTTCTCTGGCAGGAAAACTTTAGTTCGCATTTCTGAGTATGGAAGGAGCAACGATACAATGTCTATGAATCACAAAATTGAACGTTGTAATTCTACTCAGATTATTTTAGCACTTAAAAGTTACATAAACATCTTAAAATTTAGTTTCTGTAACTTATGAATTCGATGCATCAGTTTGTAAATAATTATTTCCCATCCTTAAAATTGAAAATCTGGTTTAGTAGCTGTGGCTCGGCATCAAACCCAAGAGATGCCCAGTTTGAAAACTTCCTTCATTACTTAATTGTAAAGTTAATGATAATGACAGGGTGTGAATAAGCTTCCTTGTTTTGAATAAAAGTTCACTTGTGCCAGATCTGGCTGGTTTATTCTGATTCCTAGCTTTTGTCAGTAGTTCGCTAGTTTTTTGACAGACTGACCGGTCTGGTCTAGGTATGGCAATGAGACGGGGGCGGGTTTTCGCCTACCCTGCCTTCCACTCCCTATAAAAAATCTGCCCCCACCACCAACACTGGTCTGGCCATAGAACCGTGATAGAAACACCAAAACAGGGAGACACAGGTATTACTCAACTATTTTAAAGGTCTTTGCATTTTACACTAATTACTAAATCGGAATTAGTTCCTGAGTTCATATGGTGAGAAAAAATGTAAAACTTGTATCGTAAATTCCCACCTCAAAACAGCATTGTCCCGGAGTAGATGATCTAACTGCAATGAAGCTTGAGACTTCCAAGAATTGAGATCGCTAGCATCTCTTGCCTGCATAAGCAACAAATCATTTCCAAAATGAATAGATAGGATAGTAATGAATTTTATTAAATACGAACAAATATTGTCAACAATATCCGTGATAGAATTAACATACAATAGCATCCTGCTGGTCCATGAGATTCTTAATGTCTTCTTTGATCTTCTGTAGATGTATATCTTTTTCTCCTATGTCTTTGCTGTACTCTTTGAAAATATTGACATATCTAGAGTTTAAGTCTTCCAAATACCGCTCCAAAACAAATAAATTTAAGTCTAGAGAACGAACTTTCTGCATTAGAATCTTGAGAACAGTATCCCCAGGCATCCTGCCAACTTGTTGACGGATTTCTTCAATTGGATCAGGAACACTATTACTTTTTACCACCTCATGATTGGCAGAAGTGATTTCGGAAGAAGGGTCTGAATTGACTCCCCCAACAGTATTTTGATGAACATGTTCACTCTCAGCCGGATCAGGATGGGGTAATACTGTCTTCTTATCATCATTACCTTCTCCAGATGCAAATAGATTGTCCTGAGTATTTATCAAATCCTCCAGCATTCTCTCAACAGCATCCACACCATAAAGTTCAACAACACTTAGAGTGCAATAAAATTCTGAACCATAGTGGCTTTGAAGATTCAACTTTAGGTATCTCACCCATTTTGGTTCTTTAAGAACAAACCTTTGAGCATGCCTCACATTTGAGGCAGTAAAATTCCCAAGGAAAACCCAAACATCTGTTGGAAAGCTCAGACTTCCATGGATTTCAAAGTCTTTCAAATTGGAAGAGTGGTGCTCAAAATTAGCGATTTCTATAGTATCAACTAAGGTTTCTTCTGAAAGTTCTATAATGACAAATTTCTCCTCCACAGAACAAGGATTTCGAAGATACTTGTCTTTGTCCCTGCTTAAGATATTAGAGGCCCCTTTGGCTTCTTTATTAGAACCTAAAACTTTGGCTCCCTTTGATGCCGAAGCATAATTGTATTCAGCACCACCAGGCTCCAATCTATGTATTACGCTTCCAGATTGACCAGTGCCAGACTTAACTTTAGAACTGATAGCCGTGCTCTTGAATTCATCAAGACCAAGAGGCACAGTCCAAGGTAAGCGATCAGATTTTTGAGTATCATTTTCAAGTTTGTTGGCAGATTCAAAACTCTCAACTAAATGCTCTTCTCTATTGGAAGAATCAGTATTTTCTTTATTGCAATCACCAGGTAACACATAATCATCACTTTCTCTACTAGTGAGTGACTCACCAACAAAACCATTAGCCTCATAACCTCCACCTTTAGAGTATAGTAAAGCTTCGGACGGGACGCAGGCATCAGTTTCTTTAATAAAATATTTAGCAGGATCAGAGATTTTACAAAATCCCTGGTTAACTTCATTCCATTTTGATAATCCAACTGAAATCTCTTCAGATCCATCTACATACAAAGATAATAAACTGACAAATAAGATTATGAGATCTGAGTCTGCAACAAAGTAAAAAATATATTTTTCATTTTACAAGAGCAAGATTGATAGAGCAGAGTAGATATATTAATGGTGAATGGAATGGAATAGTATATAATTAAAATGGAAATATGGGACTGGTTACAATGAAAAAAACAGAGCAAAAGCTCCTCAGGTGGCCACTTCTCCTTCCACTCCTTCCCTTTCTACTTCTTCCTTTCATACACTCTCCAAACTTTAGGCTTAGTGTGGTTCACACCCACCAGCACATCACCCTCACTTGGGTTAGGTAACATCTTATCAAATATCATATAGAGTCTATCTAAAAAGGGAGGCACGGTGCATGGAGCTCCCACCAAATATGGTATCGAGAAGAGAGGGTAGATGTATACAACCTTACCTCCGCTCCGCAAGATGAGAGGCTGTTTCTAGAATTTCAACTTGTGACCTCAAGGTCAGAAGACAACACTCTTACCGTTGTGCCAAGGCTCGGGCTCATTTGCAAGTTGTTGAACGAAAGAAAATGAGAGACATATGGTGAAACCGTGTGTTTGAACTACACAACAGAGTCGGTTTTATATAGACTCAAGACAATAAATACAAAAATAAATATAAGAGATACTATTCATATTTACATGGTATGATATGATATACAATAAGTACAAAGATCATAAGTCTATTTATTTTCAACACAAGTCTATTTATTTATTTTAAGAAAAGTCTTCCCCAAATGACATGTGGTGGAATTTCGCACTTCAATTTCCTATCCTTCATTTTCCCACACCCATGCAATGTAATCTTGTATGAGATCTTTACTAGTTCGTTATAAATTATCCATCCAAATTCAACAAAACCACTTAAGTTATCAATAGTAAAATATATGTACAATAGATACATCGTACATTACAATGAATGACATACAAGCTAATATCATTTGAGAGAAACAAAAGACTAGTCCCATAAAACCAAATCTCCATCATAAGAAGTTCCCATATCAAGCATCTTCGAGTTAGAATAAAAATCACATTAACACTCAAAAACTACATATACTAGCTTCCAGTTAGAATAAATTTTGGAGGCAAAATTGATTTTACTCAATATCACCCAAAGATATCAAAATCAATTTTATACCTCCAATATTGATTTTGTCTCCTCTAAAAGGGGAACCAAACACAAACCAAATGCATCTACAAATACTATCCATATATGGAAAGAAAACAAAAGAAAAGATAGAGTATTTTACCTGTGTAACTGATCCATAAGCTGAAGAGGAAGAGTAAACCCCACAAAACAAAAACCAAAGAAACTTCATAAAAATGATTGTTATTTACAGAGGAAGAAGTTTTTATTGAAGAAGCTCTTCTTTCCAGAAGAGCTTTACGTGATCTCTGCATTGCACATAAATCCAAATTCAGTAACACACAAATTCCATTAGCCTGCAAATCACACACAAAATCACACGGTTTTTTTATCTTGTTTATAGATCTCAAAAAGTAAAATAGAAAATAAAAAGGATGATGGAAATTGTGTTAACTGATTAATAATGTGTATTAATAAGGAATTGTAAAATGTTGTTACCTGGAATTTTGAACTGGCGTTGACGAATTAGATCTGAGTGTATGTTCTTTATTCCATTTGAAGGAATGTAAATTCAGAATGAAAATTCAGAAAAAAAAAATTATACAAGTATAATAATACAGAAACTCAAGTCTCGTAACCTAGCGCGTGACGATGACTGCTTATGGGAAACCGGCTTAAGTAAGTGTCTTGTTGTCAAGAATTATTTATTTTATTTTCAAATCTAGTTTAGATCACACTAATCAAAGCCCAAAAGTCGAAAATCAATAAAATAATTAAAAAAAATTAAATACTCAAACAAATATTGTTTCTAAAATTTTTTTAAAAATGATTTAGATTTATATTTTTAAAAATAACTTTTACAAGAATTTATCAAAAAATAGGATAAATTATTTTAGACTTATTTATTATTGATTAAAAAAAATAATTTTGACATTCATTAAATTAGATATTTATTATTACATATTTTAGTATGATAAAAATTATTTTATTTAAAAAATATCTTTTATAAACAGATTCTCAAAATATTTGTTCATTTTAATTATTTTTTTAAATATCATTATAAAAAAATATTGTGGTGAATAGATGAAATAATTTAAATGATATTTTAAGATAAACTATTTTTTGTACTCTATTTTAATTTTTTTTTAAATATTATAACAAAATAATAAAATAATATAAATCATTAAAAAAATTATCAAACAAATGGACGGAAAAAAAAAATATGACATATTAAATAAAATGGCTAAAAACCACCTATAGTCTCTTAACTTAATTTCAGTTAAAGCTTTAGTCCTTTATCTTTTTTTTTTCCAATTTAGTCCTTTACTTTAATTTTAAGTGTCAATTTGATTCTTTATGTTTTAAAATGTTAACAATGTTATCTTTTTTTTTACAAAATTTCAAAAATTCATCAAAATTTTCAAACAAAACCAATAAATTTAGTTATATTCTTTAATATAAAATAAACTTCATCAAATTTGTAGCTCAAATTCTCAAATAAACTCATATTTGTCATTATTTATTTGATGTTGTTAGAGATGAAAATATGAGTTTATTTGAATATTTGAGCTACAAATTTGATGAAGTTTATTTTATATTAAAGAATATAACTAAATTTATTGGTTCTGTTTGAAAATTTTGGTGAATTTTTAAAATTTTGTAAAAAAAAGGATAACATTTTAAAACATAAAGGATCAAATTGACACTTAAAATTAAAATAAATAACCAAATTAAGAAGAAAAAAAAAGATAGAGGACTAAAACGTTAACTGAAGTTAAGTTAAGGGACTATAGGTGGTATTTAGCCTAAATAAAATTAATGAATTTGATTGGATAACAGTCTCAAAATCGAGCATAACATAATTTAAAATCAATAATATTAAAAAGATGAATATGAGAACGAAGTTATAAGATTCAGAATTATAGTATAAAGTTACAGAATAATTGTCAATATAATAAAATCAATAAATATGATAAAAATTGAAGTATTTGAGATACATGTGTCATTAGAGTTGTCAATTTAATAAGTCCATTAATTGTTGGTTCTAACCCATATGTTGGACGGATTAAAAAATTTCATACTTAAAAATACCTCAAAAATAGATATTGAATAAAACATTTTAAAAGGAGAGAGAGTAAGAGTTATATTTTTTTTTTACTCAAGAGTAAGAGTTACCTAAAAGGTAAAGAAGATGATACAAGAGTGATCAATAATAATTTAGACAAATTAATATATAGTTAATTAACAGTTTAATACAGCTGATTATATTATGTATTTTAATTAGAATATTATATTTATTTTTAATAATTAAACATAATATAAATTATCTAAGCTTAAAATGAAAAAGAAATTTATGTAAAAATAAATAAAATAATAAATTATTGGACACCAATTAGGAAATTAATTAGTGATTTTAACATATTAAAAAAACCATATCATCAGAATTATTAAATATAAACATTATATTCATATATATTGATAAATTAACAACACAAATTAGCATAATTGAGTGGTGGTGTGTCGGTTACATATGAATTAAAAAAAGGAATTAGTATTTGGCTACAAGTTGGAGAGTAGAAGAAGAGGAAGCAGAGTGAAACCAAGCAAAAGGTTAATTATTTGGTTTGAGAAAGATTAACTATTTGTAGTATATATAGATGGATATGAGAAAGGATTGATGATTACTACGAAACAAGGATAGCAATAAGTGTGAGGAAGTGAGTATATGTAAAGAGAAACAAAATATAAGAAGAGAAAAGTGGTATGTATAGCAAAGAATAAATAGTATATATAGAGGAAGAGATGAGTAAGCATTGATGTATCTATACAATGAAATGTGTGTGACCATTGGTGTTCCTTGTATCATATAATTGATCTTTTACTTAGCAGTTTTATCAGGTGGATATGAAAGAAGTTATATAATAGTTTTATTATGTTAAACGAATTATTTTGATTTAGAATCATAATTAACTAGAATAATTTTAGTAAAGACCAAAATGACATAAAATATTAATCTATTAAGACTTTTATACTTATTGGACAAACTACAATAATTTAGAATCAAAATGGAATAAAATAAACCTAATAAAAAGAAAAATGACCTAAAATATTAATTCATTAAGACATTTGTACTTATTGGATGAACTACAATGATTTAGAACCAAAATTGACTAAAATAAATTTTATAAACACCAAAATGACCTAAAATATTAATCCATTAAGACTTTTGCACTTATTTGACGAACTACAATAATTTAGAACCAAAATGGACTAGAAAAAACTTAGTAAATACCAAAATGACCTCAAATGTTATGCTATTAATCTTTTTGCCTTTATTGGACGAACTATGTTGATTTAGAACCAAAATTGACTAGAATAAACTTAGTAAATACCAAAATGATCTAAAATATTATTTCATTAAGACTTTTGTACTTATTGGACGAACTCTATTGATTTAGAACCAAAATGGAATAGAATAAACATTGTAAAAACCAAAATGACATAAAATATTAACCATTAAGACTTTTGCACTTATTGGACAAATTACATTGATTTAAAACAAAAAGGTACTAGAATAAACCTAGTATAATTCCACAATGACCTAAAATATTATGCTATTACGACTTTTGCACTTATTAGACGAACTGTTTTGATTTAAAACAAAAATTGACTATAATAAACCTAGTAAAGATCAAAATGACCTAAATTATTAATCCATTAAGACTTTTATACTTATTGAACGAACTAGAAAGATTTAGAACCAAAGTGGACTAGAATAAACCAAGTAAAGACCAAAATGACATAAAATATTAATCCATTAAGACTTTTGCACTTATTGGACAAACTACATTGATGTAGAACCAAAAGGTAAAAGAATAAACCTAGTAAAGACTAAAATGACCTAAAATTCTAATCCATTAAGACTTTTGCACTTATTGGACGAACTACATTGATTAAGAGCCAAAATGGACTAGAAACAACCTAGTAAAGACTAAAATGACCTAAAATATTACTCCATTAAGACTTTTTTCACTTATTGGACGTAGTACATAGATTTAGAACCAAAATAGACTAGATTAAACCTAGTTAATACTAAAATGACCTAAAATATTAATTCGTTGATAGTTTTACACTTATAGACTAACTATAGAATAAAAAAGGGCTAGATTAAACCTAGTTAATACCAAAATAACCTAAAACATTTACCCGTTTAGACTTTTGCAGTTATTAGACGAACTACAGTGATTTAGAACCAAAATAAAAGAGAATAAAGCTAGTAAAGACCAAAATTTATGATTTTACTAAATTTAGAAATAGTTGAGTAGTATTATAAACACAACTCCATTGTACTAAGATTATTATGTAACTATATGAACTTTAGAAAATCATAACTTAAGGTTAAAAGTGGGGGTACCAGTCATATTGTTGAGGAATATAGATCAAGTCAGCGGATTATGATACGGAACTCGACTTATCATCACAAAAATGATTATGATTCAAACACTACATCAAATGTAGTTTATAAGGAAGTTTTTCAAAATATCGAATAGGTTATTGTATGATTTTTGTTTTATTTTATGTAGTATTCCAACTTCGTTCGACCAATTAAAAATAATTCCATAAAGTAAATAATAATATGTTTAAATAACATTTCACTATTATTATTATTAAATTAAAAAATCATAGTACACAAAAATAAATAAGTAAGTGTGCTCTCTTGTTCAGCGCCTTCTTCTTTCTCATCTGTCCACTCAGTGAATCATTTTTTTCGTTAATTATCCATAGTTTGCTGCAAAATAATAGAAAAATCATATATCAATTTATCTCATAGAAACAAATGTTCATCCTATTAGTCTATAAATTGAGACAAAGAATTAATCAAAAGGAAGGAAGAAAGGAAGGAGTTTTATTTTCTCCATACAAATCGGAATATATACAAAAAAGTTTTTTCTTGTTTGTTTCTGAAATAAAAAAAATAAAAATAAAAATGAAGAAACATTATAAAAACACATAGAAGGGTAAGGAGATTCTAAAGTCATTTTAATAACACAAACAACAAACATTAGATAAAAAATCTGAAACTAGATGAGGATGGGAGAAGAGAATCGCATTTCAAAGCTCCATTATTTGGCATCTAAAGGTCCATCATCATAGTCTCCATCACCGACTCTATCCGTTAAACGGTTTACAATATCTCCTTCTTCCCACTTTCTTTTATTTAAGCTTCATTTGTTGATGTTAATCAATTTTTTTTTCTTTTTCATACATAGAAACTTATTTCTCTTTGAGATAGCATGCTAGTCTGCAAATTTTTGTTTTATTGAAAAAGGTGAATTGAAATAATGTTATTCCTTTTCAAATCCTTCTTTTATTGAAAAATATGGATGAAAAAGCTGTCTATCATTATGCCTTCTTAGCATTCTACTTTAGTTCAGAGTTTTTTTTTTTTATAGTGTGACTTGTTTTATCATACAGTAGTGCCTTATTTTTTTCGCAGCAAGTCTTTTTTAGATTATTTGTACTTATTTGGTTGAAAAAGATTAGTTGTATGTGGTTGAAAAAGTTGTACGGGTTCAATATTATTAAAATGTTATTATTGGTTTTGGTTTTATTTCTTTTTTTTTTTCTTCATTTTTTGGTTTTATTTCATAATATCATCTAAGCTTATTTATTGTTCGGCATCAAGTTCTAATTTATAAAATCAAAATCAAAATATAATTAAATATTGAAGGTTTAATTAGATGTGACATTTGTTAACTGAGTTGTTATGACACAAGTTGTAATATCTTGGTAGTTATAAATCTCATCTTCACATATAAATTAAAACTCATCTTCATAAATAATAATAAAAATTATTATTAAAAGTTAACTACATATGACATCCTTATAATCTATGAGTTGTAGAACAAAAATTGTACTACTTGATAGTTCTAAATCTTATTTCAATAATAAATAAATCTAAAATCAACTTTTTTAAATTTGATTAATTAGATGTGATATTTTTTTAATCTTGATAAGACACAAGTTGTACTATTTGGTGGTTTTGAAACTCAATTTTAAAATAAATAAAAAATGTTCCTAAACGAATTAATTAAATAAAACATTTTTTTTACTTCTTGAGTTTTAATATATGAGTTGTACAACACGAGCTTAGACAATAATGAAAATTACAATCATGACATATAAGTGATTTATGGATAAATGAAAAATTCTCTAGCATTAATTCCTGTATATCTATTTATTGGTAGAAATGAAAAAAAAAAA